>BRDA01078152.1:0-15467 GCA_036984385.1 Crenuchus spilurus
TATATATATATATATATATATATATATATATCCATTTGAGTGAACCCCATAAAGTAACAGTGCACAGCTTACACATGGAAATTATTTGGATAATTTAAAAATTCACGTTTTTCAAGCTTATCTCACCTGTATTATATATAAAACACCAGACTATTTAATTTAGTATTTTAAATGGACTGGAACCATGTCATGTACACTGAAGTTCAGGCTGTTAAAATTCCTTACTAACTCTATGAAACGTGCCCCAAATCCAACCCACCCCCAGCTGTAGACCACCAAGTTATTCCATCAGCATACTGATATATTTATTTTCTTTGTCTTGAGACATATATAAAAATATCACTTTAAATTCATAGCAGTGTCCCTGTAAAGGTATAAACTTATGCTGGAATACATTCTACTCACCTTGAAGTAAGCTTCTGCATAACACCTGAGACATAGTCTGAATATTTATATACAGTATATATGTATATATGTGCACTCCAGGATTACATGACATAGTAGTGCCAGCATGTATATTTACATGCTTACATTTACACAGTGGTTATTTCTGAAAACAGCATTAATGTAAAATGTCACTACACTAATACTTAATATAACCACATACAGTAGAACCTTGGTTTTGGTCATTAATCTGTTCTAAAGTGTCTGATGACAACTGAAACGAATGATAACTGAAGCAATATTTCCCCATGAGAAATAATGTAAATCCAATGAATCTGTTCCAGACACTCCAAAATATTAACAAAAACACCTTTTTTATAGAATAACTATAGTTTTACAAACAGAACACAATGAGAAATAAATACAAAAGACTAATGAAATGGATAACTTAACATTTAACATCACTCTTATGGGTTTTCGCTTTGTTTTAGAGCATGCCAGTGTGGTCAAACTGGCAGCGTTTGTGCTGTACACCCGTTGAGTTATCAATAAGAAACAATGAGAAACAAAGCCAGAATGAACGACTAATGCATAGGTGAGTGAGAAACATGGGTGGATGCTTTGTTTTCACAAAATTATTGGTGAGTCACATGGGAACACTGAGGAGACCCAGGCGGATGAACAATAACTGAGACAAAATTTCCCAGAAAAAAAGTCGATAACAAAATTGTACAATAACCAGGACAAACAATAACATGAAATATCATGTTGTGCTCAGTCACTTAATATGCTGAACTGCATAATTAACTGTCACATGGTTGATATCATACCAGTATTATATAGCCCTTCATTTTACAACACAAGCATGTAAAATATGTCTGTACAAGCTTTAGTTTAAATACTCGGATTATATAGCTACAGTCAAAATTTATTTATTTATTTATTTTTCAATTAATGAAAGAATAATAACTTTAAAGAAGTATTCTGTTTATTTTTGTCATTAACTATCATTAATTAAATAGTTATTACTTTCTTAGAAAAATACTGATGCATCTGTGAAAATAATTTATGTTGACAAGAATTTCATTACAGATGTCTTCAAGTGAACAATGTTAACTAGATTAGTGCATGTAAATGCACAGTGACTCCATAGACAAGTGTTTATCACCACCTCTCAGGTACTTGCTGAAGTGTTACAGCCCAGTTCTTATCATCTCACATTTGAATACTATGGACTCTGAAATTGGTGCTACCAGGTCCCTACACAGTTACTATGGCCTCTACACTGGTCCTAATTGTTGCTGTGTTACTGTCAGGTAATTGCTAGGGTCTCCTGAGTAGTTGGTCAGATGTGCCCAAGTGATTGGTATGTCTTATGAAGTGATTGCTAAGGTGTTGCTAGCTGGTTGTAACAGTATCACACATGGTAGCTTGAGTCTTAGTAGCTTGGTTGATATCTAGAGTTTTAGTAGTAAATTTGTAGGAAAATAATTAATTTCCAAGAGGCAGAAACATTTTTCTTTAACACTTGTACAAGCACATTATTCCCAACCAGACTGAACATTATAGATATGGAACAATGTGGGACAACTTACCCAACACTAATGCCTAGAAGTGCTGAGAGACTAATAATAATAATAATAACAATACTACTACTACTACTACTACTACTACTACTAATAATAATAATAATAATAATAATAATATAGTGTAGACTGTGTATTTTTGGCAATCATAAAAAATCTGCAAATGGCTTGACAAGTTCTTCTGCTCTTTAAAAATAGAAATTGTTTAATTAAATATCTTGCCATGTAAAGCCTGAGTCATCAAATGATTGCTAGAAATCTCTGTTTGTTACTCTAATGTCTTATTTGACATTCTGACCAATGATGAAATAAAGAAATTAATTAACAAAACAAGAGTTTTTGTCTTTTCATATTTGATACATCCAGAATCTACCGCTGTCATATTGTTTACACAAACAAAAACATACAGAACACAAACTTTTGTACACCTTATATACTCCTTTAAATTTTCACTCAAGTAACTTCAATCTTCTGCATGTGTTGTTTGGTACAGTGGATGCATGATCTAACGGGACAAAAGATATGTATCTGATTGTAAGTTTCTTATTGTTTTAATTAATTTAACACAATTGGCTTTATAGGATTAAAAAAAATAACAATTACAGTTTGTTCAAACTAACATTACAAAAAATAGTAATGTATCATGAGTGATTTGGAGTGAAAGGTAACAAAATTAATGAGTCAAGTTAATGTTTTTATTTGGATTGTTTAAGTGAATCGCTATGTAGTGACCACAAACCAGATATAGTGATTTTGTTTGTCACTAAAAGCTAAAATTAGAAGAGTTCATTGCTAAAAGAGAAACAGGTTATGTATATAAAACAGAAAAAAAACAGGTTCATTTCAAAACGGTTGTTACAGTGAAAATGTCATGAAACTGAGATATGGATTAAAAGGTAATGCTAGGCTAACTAAGCATTAACGTAAAGCATTAACATGCGGTGCTCATCCAATTATGGAGCAATGGTAATTGTCCATGTTCTGCTTACAACCAAGCTTAGATTATTAAATGTTTATTTCATTTAATGTTAAATATAATATTATTACAAAAATACTTAATAAAACAGTGATTTTAAACAGTAGTTAAAAGCTATGCTAAAAATGTAACTGTGTATAAATGAGTATCATAGATAATAAGATGTTGTTTTATAGCACTATTGTATGGTGTTCTGGTCAGTATTTTGCTGTGAGCATGTTTTTCATCTACTTATGTGTTATTCTCAAGTGTCCTGGTGAATTGTAGAAGAAAGTCAGTCAGTAAGAGATGAAGGGCAGTTAGTGCAGACGTCACATCGAGTGCTACTGTACTGGTAATCTTCTGTATTTTTGCAGAATAAATATGTTACACAGCATCTGACTTGGCCCATCATTTTTATCAGTGAAACATGTGTTTAACACACATTACAGAGAGACAGACAACAGCTTCTAAGCCTGCACTCATCTTACACACTCATCTACTCTCTCTCTCTCTCTCTCTGTGGTGTTTTTTGTATCTTTGGCTCGACACGAAACAGAGTAACTAAAACTTTCTCTGCCAAGATAAAGTCACAGTAGCACACTTTCTTGAGTGTCTTCTTGCTTTTATTAAACAGCGATCAAGATAAAATATTATAAAATACACTAATGTTCAATTTATAAATTTATTTATTTTTCAATTATTCACAATTAAATATTCCTCTGCCACACAATGTGCAATAATTATTTAAACAAAATTAGGCAGGCACATACATTTTGGCACCCCAACAGAAAAATTACATCAATATTTATTAGATCCTTCTTTTGCAGAAATAACAGCCTCTAAACGCTTCCTACAGCTTCCAATGAGAGTCTGGATTCTGGTTGAAGGTTTGATGGTTTTCGAGCATGGACAGCCTGCTTTAAATCACAACACAGATTTTCAATAATATTCAGGTCTGGTTACTGAGATTGCCATTCCAGAACATTGTACTTGTTCCTCTGCATGAATGCCTTAGTAAATTTTGAGCAGTGTTTAGGGCTGTCTTGTTGAAGTATCCAGCCCTGGCACAACTTCAACTTTTTATTGAACACTGTTTTCTTGAACACTACTTGAACATTGTTCTCAAGAATCTGCTGATATTGATTGGAATCCATACAACCCTCAACTTTAACAAGATTCCTAATACCTGCACTGGACAGACAGCCCCACAGCATGATGGAATCAGCACCAAATTTGACTTTGGATAGCAAATGTTTGTCTTGGAATGCTGTTCTTTTTCTGCCATGCATACCACCCCTGGTTATGTCCAAATAACAAAATTTTAGTTTCATCAGTCCACAGCACCTTATTCCAAAATGAAGCTGGCTTGTCCAAATTTGCTTAATTAAGCATGCCTCTGTTTAAACCTCTGTTTGTGGTGTGTGCTCAGCCTCTCCTTGTGCAAAGTGCACTGAATAGTTGAACAATGCACAGTGACACCATCTGCAAAATGATGATGATGTAGGTCTTTGGAGTTGGTCTGTGGGTTGACTATGACTGTTCTCACCATATTTTGCCTTTCTCTGCCTTACTCTGCCTTTCTGAGATTTTTCTTGGCCTGCCACTTCGGGCTTTAATTAGAACTGTGCCTGTGGTCTTCCATTTCCTCACTATGTTCCTCACAGTGGAAACTGACAGCTGAAATTCCTGAGATAGCTTTTTGTATGCTTCCTCTATACCTTTGTATTTGTATCTTTGTTTTCAGGTCATTTGAGAGTTGTTTTGAGGCTCACATGTTACCCCTCTTCAGAGAAGATGCAAAACTTGCAATTGGCCACCTTAACCCTTTCTCATAATTGGATTCACCTGTGTATGTAGGTCAAGGGTCAATGAGCTTACAAATTATTACAATAATTTGTAAAAAATCAATAAAACTACAAGGGTGCCCAAATTTACGCACCTGCCTAATTTTGTTTAACCCTCCTATAACCTTCAAATTTACTAACATCATTTATCTTTGGGGTCAATTTGTCCCCAGCAATGTAAACCTCCTGAAAATGATTATAAGCTCAGTCTCCTCTGTCTCAGACACATTCTACTCTGTAAAATGTTGATATATGTGTTATACAGCTAAAACAGCTTGGGGTCAAATTGACCCCAAAGAACACTGATGCATACAACATGTATACAAAACACTGAAAACATATCATCATGTAAGTTTTGTGTTTGCTCAGTTACCAGCAGAAAAATAGAAAAAGTAATTAAATATGAAGCAAAAAAAGTCACATCATACATTTATTTAGAGACGTTAACAATTGGATGGGGTCAAATTGACCCCAAAGATAACAGGATGGTTAAATAATTATTGCACTTTCTGTAAATCCTATAAATTTCATTTCACTTCTCAAATATCACTGTGTTCATCTGCTATACGATATATTGAACTGAAATTGCTGATCAAAACAACCAATGATTTATGAAGGAAAATCATGAAAATTATCATAGGTGCCCAAACTTTTTCACACCACTGTATTTTAAGTCATATTGTGCTTTCTTGGTTTGTCTGCTTGCATGTTAAAATGTTCAGTGTTCAATAAATATTTTAAATGCCAGAAAAATACATTTAGCCTATTTAATGTATGTGATATTGGAGAAAGTGTCAAACTTGATGAATCACTGCAAAACAAAACAAAACAAAACAAAAAAAAACTACAATATTCGGCTTTCAGACACATTTTAAATTTTGTTAGGTTTAGCCACAAATCTTTATTGTGGTGCATCCCTTCTTTTTACTGGTGAATGCAGTCAGGTAAGATATGTATGAATAAAGCAAATAAAATGAAGCTTATAATTCATAATAGATTACAAATGTAACAGTAGGGATGTGGATAATATAACATAAGTAAATTATTCTTTTGACCTCACAAATATACTTGAGTAAAAGTGTGAAGTACAATTTATTTTTAAAAGTAAATTCAAAGGAGTAAATGTAACATATTATTTCCCATCTCTGTGCTAAAATTAAACTTATTAATGAAGAAATATGATACTGAAGAAATGAGAAGCCCAACCTCACCTAAACAGATCAGACTGGATTTTAATACACATACAGCTTTGTAGCTTTATGTTCAACTCTGGTAAGTATCTGTTCCTATAAGATGAGTTGTTCATATTTGATTGTGTCTTGTTCAATGACTACTGTGATTGAGTTTCTTGCCTCTTTGTTATAAATATGTGATGTTTTGTGGTATAGAACTGAGCTACATTACTCAAGTAGAGATGTAATGAGAGCACTTTTTAAGTAATCTCATTGCAATTTTACAAAAGTAATGAATAATTTACATTGGAATACCCTTTACATCAATACTATGCATAAACACACATTTATGATGTTTTTTATGTTCATGCCCAGTCACTTGTGCTGCCAGCACGACAGAGTTTCAGCCAATCTGCCCACAAATTCTATAAATATAAATGAATGAATAATGTCCAGCTGCTGTGCTAGACAGACTTAAAGCAATTCATGTGGCCCACATGCAGCGGCACTTGTACACCACACCTCAGACAAACAATACACTACATACAGCACCTTCTTGAAAGGAGCTAGGTGAAAACTGGGCCACAGCTGTCCAGAAGTCATTTCCAGCACTCACACTTCATGTTGGGCAAGCACAAAAGTCAAAGACACATTGAGACTCACTACACTACTGCTCACAAGTTTGGGGTCACCCGTTAAATTGAGCATTTTTCTTCATATTTACTTCTGTTTGCTTTGGAGACTAAGATAACATCCACAAATCCTGCTGTTCCACATATCTTCTATGGTGGGAGGGTGAGGACAGTTACACTGCTTTTTAGTTCAGTTTTGGTGTCTCCCACTAGTGAGACAGTCAACTTATAGGCTTTTGTACAACTGTTTGCTCTCCAGCAGAAGTCTAGCACAAAGAAGTTCATAGACTTGATTTGAGCATTAGTGCGATTAGGACTTATTTCAGTAATGTTGAAGAAGAACCTTTTTCCTTGTTCAAAGACATTGACATATGCTTGCATATACCTCTTATTCTGGGTGGTGTGGTGGCTTGCTGGTTAGCACACCTATAGATTATAGTCAGTAGAGCTGTTTGCTGAGTTGTTTATTAGCTAGTTCACTTTACATTTATATGAGGTAAGAGGTGATTGCAGGTTTAGATTCGGTGAACCTGCCTGTGGGAACAAAACCAAATTCTCTGAAAAACTGTCAAACTCCAGAGAGTTAAATAACTGTAGCTATGACAAGATGGCATTTGCAGCATGGTGTTTTGATGATTAGCACATTTGCCTCTCAGTGCTGGGGTCTTGTGTCCCCATCTGGGTGAGTTTTCATGTTCTCCTCGTGTCTGTGGAGCTTTCTTCCCACAGTCCAGAAACATGGAGGTCAGGTGAACTGGGTACTCCAAATTGTTCTTGGAATGGAACCCTGCCGTGGGTTTCACCTGCCGTGGGTTTCACCTCTCAGCGCTGAGGTCTTGGGTTCGAGTCCACATCTGAGCGGTGTTTCCATGTTCTCCCCGTGTCTGCGTGGGTTTCCTCCGGGGACTCCGGTTTCCTCCCACAGTCCAAAAACATGGAGATCAGGTGAATTGGCTACTCTAAAAAAGTTACCCTGGTGTATATGAATGTGTATATCAGTGTCTGAGTGTACTGTATGTACGTTTGCCCAGATATGGTTGGCACTCTGTCCTGGGTGATCCCCCTAGTGCTCAATGCAGTCCTCCAGGTGGACGGTCGCTTCCGGATGAGAGTACGCTGTGCGCGATTGGCTGCCGCTTCTCGCCGGTGTGTGTATGTGGTTGAGTGTGTGTAAATGGAGTGTGCTGATTGTAAAGCGTCCTTGGGTATCTAGAAAGGCGCTATATAAGTGTAACATTCATTCATTCATTCAATGCCCTGCACCTGGTGGGGGACTCATTGTGGCCTTGATCAGGATTAAGCAGAAAATAACAGATGTATGGATATCTCTTGTTATTGTATTAATAAAGTTCATTATTGTTTATTGACTAATATTTCTTATTCTTGTAATTTCAATCAAGTGATCACTTAGAGTCTAATATATCCCAGAGCTTCTTAACTGAACTTGATAATCAATGTTAACTGTTTCATTTATGAATGGCATTAATGTGGTGGCTGATCTGTATTTGCTCATCAGACTAGAAAAAGTAGTTGGATTTTTCATGAAAACTGAACATTCAATGGCCCTCAGTGTAATGCTTTCATTTTTAAATGTATATTCATTACAATGTGACCTATTATACTCCTTTTACACAAGTCAATACAATTCAGTGGGGGTCTTAATTAAATGTTTATGACATACTTTCTAGAACATACCAAAATGTCTGAGAATAATAGCCCTTTTTAAAGCCTTTTTAAACAGCCTTGCTCAGATTGGTGGCTTTGAGAATCTATTCTTGCTCACCACACCCCATATTCCAAGATGCTCTCCACTGATATTCTAGCCAGTGAGGATTAAGCTCTGTCATCACAAATAGTCTCTCTACTTAGCGATACATGAAAGCTGACATAGTCTCAGAGTTGAAGAATCAATCCTTTGGGGCAAACACCACAATCTCCACTCAGGCATAAGAGTAAAGCAGCACCACAGAGCCACATTCATCCACTGGTCCAGGTAAAAAAAACAGCCAGATACAAAGTTGTTATCACACACATACACATTCTTTCTCTGGCTTATAAAATCAAAATGGCACAGCAAAAGTTCTCAAGCTGTAGGTAGAACTACTTTGTTGGGGGTGGTGTTAATACTAATGACTGTCTTAGTTGTCGTATTGGCAAGTGTTCAGATTGTGGTTTGGTATGTAACTAGAGAGAGTCAAATGCGTGTAGAAACACTGAAAAAGTGAGTTTTTCTGAATACTTCACTTTTAAATACTCAATCGAGACACAGCCAAATACCCAGCATGACTCTACAACTATGTGTAGACGTGCATGTGTTCATAAACTCAACAGGGATCATTAATTTGTCCTGTTTGTGTCCTGTCAAATCTTTCCTTCACTCTGGCAAGCAGACCAAAGGCAAAGTTTTGACACTGATTAACGTGGCGATGCCGTCGATTTCTGTTTATCAGAACTTCCGCGCACATCTAATGAGACTGACATCAACGTCTGGCACATAAAAAATTCATCCAGGCGCGCAGCATGATGCTTTATTCTTCATTCCGCCACACTAAAAGGTTCAAATATTAATGTTTTATTTGCTTAGATTCAAAAAGTATGTTGTAGTGAGGGAGAAAAAAAGGATTGTGTTGAATGCTTTTAAGCCTCTGAGAAGAGGCATGAATGTTGGTTTTGGATCCAATACTACCAGGAAAAGAGAAAGAAAGGGAAAAGGGAGCAGCGGGCCCAGCTCCACTTCCGTCCTCCTCTCGCGGGTGATATTTTGCGAGTTTAAATATTCATACGCTCTTTCTGCCCCCCCCAAGTCGGCAGGGGATGGAAGAAAGGAAGGAGTGAAATGGAGAGTCTGGAGGAGGAGAATGAGAGGAGGCAAGATGGAGAAGTTGCGAGGGTAGAAAGTGGAGTCGTTTGAACACGTGCCTGTTTTTCCTCTACTGCTGTCAAAGAGGAGAGGATCTCCTACTGACTTCAAAGGGAGAGGAGCACGGGGGGCAGAAAGCAGAGCGTGTGCGTGTAGACACAGACAAATAAAGGTGCACAGGGAAGTTATGGAGCTCACTACAGCATTCAGAGCACGCACACACATATGCACTCTTTCAGCTCAGCTGGTCTTAAAGTTCATTCTCATTTCTTCACTCCCCCACTGAGATGAGTGCATGAAGCTCAGGGAAGAAGCTGAACTTCTGACACCTTTTCCTCTACCTCGTCTACTCCCATAGTACCTGTGGACCCACTGAGAATAGGCTACGGCCTGTGGCAGTCCCTGCTGGAACCAATCAATGTGACTAGTTTTCCAATCTTTCACATATTTGTTCTTAAGATGCAGATATTTACATGAAGCTTCCATCTCAATGTTTTTTCTATCCTTGGCCTAAACCAGATACAAGTGTGTGTTTATAGTCTGATAACTACAGGAAATCAGATGTTGTCAGTAATTCAATTAGTGTACTTAAATGCAGGCAGCAAGGTGGCTTGGTGATGCCTCTCAGCACTAAGGTCTTGGGTTCAAATCCCCATATGGGTGGAGGTTCCATGTTCTTTCCATGTCTGTGTGGGTTTCCTCCGGAGTCTCCAGTTTCTTTCCACAGTTCAAAAACATGAAGGTCAAGTGAACTGTAAATTGTCCTGAGGTGTGTGTGTGTGCCTAGTGATGGATTGGCACACTGTCCTGGTTTTAGCTAAGATAGTGTAATGCCCTGCTCTTGGCCTGGTGAGGGTGGTAAGGGACTCATCATGACACTGACCAGGACTAACCCTCTGGAGTCGACGCACCCGCTGGCGGCATATTAGCAAAATTTCACAAAAACACTTATATAACTTTGTGATATTTTATCCTATAAACAAAACAAAACATACCCTGGAAGCCTTAAAGGGTCTACTTTTCAAATATATGTATAGATTGGATCAAAATATATTTTTAGACATTTGTGAGAGGAGCTTAAATAAATAGAGACACATTTTGTGAGAGCGAGTCAGACAGCTGTGCATTTTTTTCTCCACAAACTGACATTGAATGTATGGAATGTGAACTGAACAGGGAAGAAGTTGAACTTCTGACATCTTTTCTTCTACCACATCTACTCCCAGAGTACCCATGGACCCACTGAGAATAAGTTAAGGCCTGTGGCAGTCCCTGCTGGTCCCTCTCCACTGAGGTGGACCTGAACAATAGACCTCTCACCTGAGTATTTCACACCTATCTCATGAATTTTAAGTGTAGGGTTAGTGGCTGAGTGAAAAGAGAGTGTCAGCTCACATTTGTTAAGCTTTAAAATGAAAACCAAATACAATTTCTAAAAACTGTAATGACCAGTGTGCAGCCAACACCTCTGTTTATTCAGTTCAGAGCTCAAAAGTCTTGACTAGAAATGTTTAGAGTATGTTTTCTCAATATATCAGCACATCTGAAAATAGGTTTTTGGAAAGTCTAAGTTTAGAGCAGATTTAATCAAAATATAGATTTATGACACTCTTACTGTTTTGACACTGTTGTTGCTGAGTTTGTGCTGAACAAAAACCTGTGTAGTACTTTGTTAGATTATGTTAGGCAGTAATCAGATTTCTGCTTCACAACCAGCCAAAAATGTAATGCACATTTTTTTCTTTCAAACATTAAGCCACTTTACCTGAAAATATTAAAACACACCATCAGCATTGCGTCAAAAGTGTTTTGTTGCCATCTCGCTGTGTTAAACAGTCCTTGCTTATTTATAATACATCAGTTTATTACGTGCAGACTGTGGGTAATGGTATACACACACTAAGAAATCAGATTACTGAGATAAAATCCAATCTTTAGTCCAATCTAAGAAATCAAAGTATGATATTAACACTTGAATAATCATAACTGCAGAAATTCATTTATGATCAGATTATTAAGTGCATGTTTTGTTTATTCATCAGGGTCTCCGCTAAACAGTATTTGAAACTTAAAGTTAGGCTGAGATACATCACAATGCTCACTGAATATAATAACTACAATGGAGCCCTCAGAGCAGATACTAATATTGTTAGAAACACCTTATTATCCACCACATACAATCACAACCTGTAGCTCATCTGCTGTCATGTCAGGTTGTCTGGTGCTAATCTGTCTGCAGTAAACTGAGTGATGTCAGGCTTCTGTCTGTGAAGCTCTTACAAGACTTATGTTAAAGGCTCACTAAAGTGAGAACTAAACATCTACTGTTTATTATACAAAAAGTACCAACAGAGTGAATATACCTACATACACTAGATTATAGTCAATGCATCTGTTTGAGTTTGTGTCCAGTTGTTTTTTAGCTAGTTAACTTTTTAAAGATATAATGACAATGTTTTGTCAAGTTTTCTGACAAAAAGTAGGTCTGTGTGTGTATGAGTGTATCTTTTTATGCCTAGATATAGTTGGCACTCTGTCCTGGGTGATTTGCTTAGTGCTTGATGCAGTCCTCAGTCCCTTCCGGTTGAGAGTACTTTGTGCACACCGGGGTGTAGCTGAGTTGTAAGCGTGTAAAAGGATTGTGTTGATTGTAAAGCCTCCTTGTATTTAAAGAAGGTGTTATATAAGCGTAACATTAATTAATTCATACAAAGACTGTGGTGATGACAACAGTGCCTGACCAAGGACTGTGACACTAGAGGGAAACCTAAAGCACATCAATTACACAAAGGACAGGAGACCAAGGCTGTGGAAACAAGGAACGGGTGAACATAATGAACAGGGAGGTGTGACGGGGGCAAAGCAAGTGTGGGGACAAGATGAATCAGAGAGAAAAGGGAAGACGTAAACAAAGATAGACAGAGGGCTACGTTGGAAGGTTCACAGTTTGCACTGAACTTGAAAATACTAGTGCATCTAAGTTAATGTAAAATATTTTTGTATTAAACACAGGCAGTGAGTGGGCAAAGAAGAGTCTAGCAGGTTAAGGAAGCAGATCCGATGGAGGTTAATTTTGAGAAGAAAGTGGAAGTTTAAGTAAAATAAAAGTGACATGCTTGAGCTCCTTATTTTAATACATCCATGCAGTGAAACACACACACCATTAATTGAGGGGGCAGTGAGCACAACTGTCTAGAGCAATGGGCAGGCCTGTCCAGAGCCCACTGAGCAATTATTGGTTAGGTGCCCTCCTCAAGGGCACTTTAGTCATGTATTGACAGTTTAGGGGATTGAACCAGCAACCTTCTGCTCACAAGTCTGGTTCCTTAACCACAAGTCCTCAGCTACCCTTAATTTGACCTCACAGCCATCAGGTTTCTGTCTAAATTACACAACTTCATAATCACTTTGTGTTCAAAATGTTATGCTGCTTCATAGAACCACCCTTGATCGGATGTTTTTTAGTGGTGGACCATTCTCAGGACAGTGGTGGTCCTGAACATGAACACCAGTGCTTAGATTTTAGTCTAAGACTAGTCAAAAAATTATCATGTAAACAGCACATTTATATTCCAGCTGCACAACAAAAAGTGACATAAGAGACTATATATGTCTGCTAGGGTGCCTGGATCAGAAAGGCCTCAGATGTTGTTTTACAGTCTGATTGGAGTGTGTTTAGTGTGTATTGTATAAAGGATAGATGGATATTAGAGTGATTTGATGAGTTGGTCAGAAAATGTTCACATTTATATGACTGTGAGAGGATCACAGGGATCAGCAGAAATGGATTAATTATCTACAAACTCCAGTTTGTTGATGGTCAAATAGGACCGGACAGTGCTATGGGACACCTAATTTAACTCAGTAAATGGTGGTCAGTTATGAATGCAGCCTCCCCCTGTATTGAAAACTGTGTTCCTGTAGTGTTTGGTTGCTGGTGCAGGACTATTAAAGCCTACAGCAATATGACATCTGTTGAGCACAGTTTATTTTTCAAGCAACATTTGTCACTTTGACTATAAACTGGCCTTTACACTAAATGTTACTTGACCTGAGCTTAGCCTAATTAAAACATCATGTAGGCTGATACTGATATCATTTATGAGATACATCTGGACATGTAAGCACTCAATCCAAGGACTTTGTTTTTTTGTAACATTTTGCAGTTTTTTATGGTAGTAATGACAACAGTGGTGACAGTAGTGATGAAGGCTTTTTGGTACAAGATACATACCATCTCTTATTTTAAGGAGAAAATAGTGGCAAATATGTCACATTTACAGGAAATTCATATGTGGATAAAGTACAGTGAGGGTATAAAATCAGTCCCTTACAAAAATGTATGGTGGTAACATCATAATAGTGTCCAAAACAACATAATTTATTTTTTTTACATTGGTACTTTATAACCATTAGTTTTATAGAACAATGTTTTTCTATACACTATTCAGACTGTATTGTCATAGTACTGTTTTGTAAAGGGGACTATGCTGGTGTTTCATCCATGAATCAATAAATGTCTGGGTTCAGTTAGAATTGGTATTTAAACTCCTCATCAGGCTGTTCACATTCTGACATCATGACACCAAGACCACACCTAACACCTGATCAACAGTACCTCACCACTGGGAGGCTTCAAACAGGATGTTCTCAGACAGAAGTGACCACTGAGCTTAGAGTGTCACAGAGTGTCATCAGCAGGTTGTAACAGAGATACAGAGAGACTGGAAGAGTCACAGAAAGGCATAGAAGTGGATGTCCTTTGGTCACAACCCACACTGATGCCCACTTCCTAAATAAGTGGGATTACTCTTAGATGGCATTCTTTGATTATTTACATCTAAATCAGCCTTGTTCATGTTTTTCTCCCTCCTCCCCTGAGGCTGAATCTCCTACTGTTTTTGTCTCAACTTTGCAGGCATCAGTCATTACTGATCAGTCATTTCATACCCATCTAAACACATCTCCTTGACTTTCCAGGCAGATTTAGCATTTTGACCAATACTTTTTGCAGTATTTGATCTCCGATTATGCATATCCACCATAGGCCCTCCCCAAGGGGCACATTATCTTGGTTCATAGAAAATACAGCATGCTAGAAACTCCTGCAGTATTGTTACTGCTGTCTGGATTTGAGAGTTTTATCACTGAGGAGAACTGTAATGTGTTTCATTACAGACGCTTGCTGATAAACTAATCCAGTCTGAATAGGGCTTTAGATTCACTAAGAAGTAAGTTATGCTACTGTGTGCATGTAAGCTTAGCCACTGACCTGATAGTGACTGGTAGCCTTGCCTGAATTTTTACACACATCATTGTCA
This sequence comes from Crenuchus spilurus, assembly GCA_036984385.1. Taxonomy (NCBI): domain Eukaryota; kingdom Metazoa; phylum Chordata; class Actinopteri; order Characiformes; family Crenuchidae; genus Crenuchus; species Crenuchus spilurus. The sequence continues at coordinate 14,758 of BRDA01078152.1, forward strand.
ATGCTACACTCAGCGGTTCACCACTACAGGAAAATCCAGCCAAGAGAAGCTCTTTGATCTGAAACTGACCATTAATGAAGAACTAAGGGATGACTGACAACTAGTAGCAGGAAGATGGAGCTACATTGTAGGTGTTACTAATAAAGTGGCCAGGAAGAGTAAGGTTATGCATATATATATTTGGACAATGGGTTGGACAATGAAACTGAAACACCTGTCATTTTAGTGTGGGAGGTTTCATGACTAAATTGGTCCAGTCTGGTGGCCAATCTTCATTAATGTCACATTGCACCAGTAAGAGCAGAGTGTGAAGGTTCAATTAGCAGGTAAGAGCACAGTTTTACTCAAAATATTGCAATGCACACATTATGAGTGACATACCAGAGTTCAAAAGAGGACAAATTGTTGGTGCACGTCTCGCTGGTGCATCTGTGACCAAGACAGCAAGTCTTTGTGACTAAATATTTTTGAGCCACTTTGGGGTGTTTTGGAGGAGCGAGTCAGGAAACGGTTTCCTCCACCAGCATCACGTAGTGACCTGACCACTATCCTGCAAGAAGAATGGCTTAAAATCCCTCTGACTGCTGTGCAGGACTTGTATATGTCATTCCCAAGACGAATTGATGCTGTATTGGTGGCAAAAGGAGGCCCTACACCATACTAATAAATTATTGTGGTCTAAAACCAGGTGTTTCAGTTTCATTGTCCAA
>BRDA01078171.1:0-20380 GCA_036984385.1 Crenuchus spilurus
GCTCAAGGGCACGTCAGTTATGAGCTGTTCAGGGATCAAACTAGCAACCTTCTGGTCACAAGACCAGATCCCTAAACACCAGGCCACAGCTAACAATAATAATAATAATAATAATAATAATAATAATAATAATAATAATAATAATAATAATAATAATAATACATTTTATTTATAGGCGCCTTTCAAGGTACCCAAGGACACCTTACATGTAAAATAAAAACAAATAAAAACAAAAATAAAGACAAAAACAAGGCATTTCAGGTAAAGTACTAAAATAAAGCATACATGAAACAAGAGTAATAGAAAGAGACAAGTAGTCCTAAACAGTTATACTGAATCTAGGTTAATGTCAAGTTTGATAGACCTGTTTAAAAAAGTATGTTTTTAACTGAGATTTAAACATAGATAGAGAATTGATATTACGAAGGTCCTGAGGAAGAGAATTCCAGAGGCGAGGAGCAGCATGGCTAAAGGCTCTGGATCCCATAGTAGAAGAACGAATGATAGTGAGAAATAAAGATGAAGAAGATCTGAGAGTACGGGATGGGGTATAATAGTGAAGAAGAACAGAGAGATATGGAGGTGCTAAGTTGTGAAGGGCCTTAAACGTGAGAAGAATCTTATAGTCTATTCGTGCTTTAACAGGGAGCCAGTGAAGTTGTTGCAGGATAGGCATAATATGATCAAAGTGAGGGGTGCGAGTGATAATCCGAGCAGCAGCAACAGCAGCCATTTTTCACATTGTATTTTGGCCAGAGTTTGAATGCAGTGATCATTTTTAAACATGACTGAAATTAACAGACCAGTTTTGGCCCACAATACAGTCACCGTTGCCTTAAATGTCCATACGTGCCTTAATTAAGCTGTATTTGTTAAGAATTGCCTGCTGTCTGGGAGACTGAGTTGAAATCCTTTCATGACTATATCCTTACTAAGGTGGACACTTCCAGCGTGATAATGCACCATGTTTCAGTGCACGTATCTTCCCCAAATGGTTCCAAGAACATGACGGTTTTAATTGCCTCAGTGGTTGGACAGTCCCGGGATCTCAAACTCTCTATGGGATGAAGTGGAAAGGGCTGTTCACTATAAGACTGGCTCTGTCCAATTTGCAGCAACTTGGAACAATGCAATCATTTCCATATGTTACAACATTCCGGCAACACGCATCCAGCATCTTATTGAAAAAAGACCCAGGCAAAATCATGTTCTTCTGAGGGCCACAGGAGGCCCAACGTGCTACTACACAAGTGTACCTAATAATGTGGTAACTGGAAAATCAACAGATGGATGTAGCTTATGGAAACAATTTGGTCTGGTAAAAACTTTTAAATTCTATTCAGACATTTTATTCAGTACATCTTTATAAATAAAATATGTTACATTATATTAGCAAGGTTCTGTGGTAGTTTGGTTAAAGTGGGCCATGGATGAGGCCTCGTTTTCAGATTTAGCTAAAAGGTTTAATTATGAAAACAGAGTAGTTTGAACAAAAATACTGATTCATTGACACTTTCAGCATTGCTGCTTGAAGATGATGAAAAGATAATCAGCCATTTTACTACTAAAAAGTAGTAGTCAATATTTATAAGTGATTAACTTTTTTAAAATATCAGATGCATCTCACATGAAAGGAAGATTGTAATGTTTGGCAACAAATTAGGGAAGTTGAGCACAGGTTTATGCAGAAAGGAATGCAATAATATACAAGATAAGACAGAGGAACACAGACAAAAACAGGCTAAACAGAAACAGGTTAAAAACCAAGCTAAAAGGAGGACCATCTAGGCCAGGGGTGTCCAAACTACGGCCTGTCCATTTTTAATTGGCCCGCAAGAAATTAGAATAGAATATAAAAATAGAATAGAATATGGCCCGCGCTTCAACTTTTGCTCGAGTGTAGTGCACTTCTTAGTTTTAACACCAGGGGGAGCTACTGTTGATCAAGGAAGTTGCTCCACCAAAAAGCACAATCACAGACCGAGTTGCCAGGTTCGCAGTTTTCACGCCAAATTGGGCTTGTTTGAAAGTCCAGTCACGGGTGAAAATTCAAGGTTGGTGGGGTGCATTTTTTGGGCTACTTCTAAAAATTACTGCAGCCGCCAAAAAAAACCCCCAAAAAAGTGGGTGTTGCCTAGGATATTACTTCAACACGGCGGGCAAACGTGTATAAATCGACACTAAGGAAGTATGAATACAACAATAACAATGAGGAGAACATATTATAAGAAAAGATAGCCTGAAAAGGAGAGAGATAGAGAGACAGACAGGCAGACAGAAGGTGAAGAGAAAACAGTCACTAGCTAATATGCCAGGTACACTCATAGTTGTTTTGCCATTTGCTTCAAACGTGTAACAGACATATATTTAGGGCTAGTTTAAGCTTCTGAAGGGCGGGTTTTAGACTGACTTTGGGCTGGATAGTTTTGTTGGACCTGGCAACCCTGATCACAGAAGAAATTTACCCCAAGTTGCACCCACTGAGTGCAATGCCGTTCCTGCTTTAGGTGAGTAAAAAATATATTCCACAGTACCCGTGTGTTAATAAGCATGCATGTGCAGGTACACATGCTTCAAATATCAATAATGCGCATCAGTTCTGTCACTACCCTGCTTTTCCGCACCACTTTCTTATATGTGTTTTTCTTGTTATCACATAGAGTACACACCACTGTGCACAGCACACACACTGCACATGCAGTCAGCTGATCTCAACTGATGCAGATTTCCTCCTTCATCAAGTGACATTTGTCTGGATTTTTGGCACGAGTGGCGTCGGATCAGCACCACAGCTGGATTGGATGACCCGATTTACATACCCAGTGCAGCTGATACTCACCAGAATAATTTACTAAAAAACCACCACAGGCACAGAACCTTATCATAACATTGTATCAACGCTGCAAGAACATAGACAACATTGACAGAACATTGTCACAACATCACTGTGTCTGCTGGGCAGGGCTAACTAGGCTTCAAAGCAACATAAGCTAAGCAGGATAAAAAGAATAGGCCTCAAGCTACACAAGCTAAACAGCCTAAAGATGCTAAACAGGCTAGGACAAACAGGGCAAATAACAGAAGGCTACGTTAAAGTGTACAATAATATCAAGCAAAGAACTGTTCTTCTGGCTTGGCTTAAGTAGTCCTGATAATCAGAGTCTCAATAGGAGACAGGAGGAGAGACACGTAACATAGTTTGGAGGAGTTAAAAAAAAAGTTATGGGGCGGAGTGTGAGTAGATGTCAGGCCTGCCCTCATATCCCCAGTCCTAGTCTCTGTATTATGTCTCCCTCTTGTGTTTAAGTTCAGTCCCACATGCCCATATATGCACTTCCTGTCTTGTCCTGTGTTAATCATGTCCAGGTGTTCTGTATCCCTTGTGATTAGTCTTCCCCTTTATAAGCCCTGTTTGTCTCAGTCTAGTTGATCGGTCATTAACATTAATTCTATCACATATCCCTGTCGTTGTCTTGTATCTACCTTGTCTCTTGCCATGTCGCTCTGTAAGTTTATCTTGTTTTATGTTCCAGTCTTCAGTTAATTTTGTCTTAGTCCTAGTTTCTGTTCTGTTTCCAGCCATCGTGCTACCGTTTTGTTTATCCAGTTTCCCATTTAATAAATCTCCTATTTTACATCATCTCCGCCTGTGTTCGCCCTTCTCTCCATCCACCCAACCCTCACAAAATGACCGATCCACAGGACACAGTGCAGACGCAGGAGATTTATTATACTCTGCAAGAAAAGCTGAACCTTGGCCGATTGTGGCTCAGAGAAGTAATAGACGAACTGAAAGAAATCATTTCGGTTATTCCCTTGGAACACACCTTCGGTCTCCGCTACCTCCTCGAAAGTCCACAGCTTCAAGTATTCCTGGAAACCCCAGAAAAGAGGGAGACTTTTTTGGAGGGGGATAGGAGTGGAGCCTGTACTGAGGCAAGCGAGGCTGCTGCTCAAGCTCCAGCTAAGATGGAAATCACAATGTCCGCCGGCAGTCTTGTGATCACCACTGCAGAGGAAAGGAAGGCGAAACGCTGACAGCGTAAGCCCTCACCGAAGAGCACAGCCCAGCCTCAGCCCTCGCCGGAGAGCGCTGCCCAGCCTCAGCCCTCGCCGGAGAGCGCTGCCCAGTCGGAGCCAGCGCCGGAGAGCGCTGCCCAGTCCCCAGGTGGCCACGCCTCTGCCCAGTCCCCAGGTGGCCACGCCTCTGCCCAGTCCCCAGGTGGCCACGCCTCTGCCCAGTCCCCAGGTGGCCATGCCCACGTCTAGTCCCCAGGTGGCCACGCCCCCTTCAATGGCTGGGAGAACCACGCCCACAACCCAAGCAGCCAGGAGAGCTGCTGGGAAACCTAGACTTCACCCAACACCAGTAGCTCCCATGAACCAGGGACTTATGTACTGTGCTCCGGGAGCTACTAACCCTGGTGTTGGGCCCTCCCTCCCCTCCCCTCCCTTGGTTTCCTGCGCCCTCCCCTCCCTTGGTTTCCTGCGCCCTCCCCTCCCTTGGTTTCCTGTGCCCTCCCCTCCCTTGGTTTCCTGCTCCCGCCCCCCGCCACTGTTTCCTGTCCTTGGGGGGTTTTCGGGAGGGGGTGTGTTCCTGAGCCGACAGCCCTGGACGTGGCTGTCGGCATAATCCGTATTGTCCTGTCTAATCCTGCCGTGTCCTCTTCCCTGAACCTTGCCCTGAGTGTATTGTTACCCTTGTGTCATGTTTAGATGTCCCTGATTCTGTTTGTCTAGTGTTCTGTGTCTAGTATTTAGTCTTCAGGTTTTGTTTTATCTAGTAGTGTTTATAGTTCATGTTCTGTGTCTTGTTTTGAGTGTCTCGTCGCCCTTGTCCATAGTCTAGTCCGTTTTCAGTTTTGTCAGTCTAGTCCTTAGTCTTTGTAAATCGTGTGTTTTCCAACTGCCTCCAGCCCTGCCTCTAGCCTCCAGCCCTGCCTCTAGCCTCCAGCCCTGTTTTAGCCTTTGTCCTTGTAGTCCTGTAGCTCTCTGTCTAGTCTGTGTTATTCATAGGTCTTGATTGTCATGTACTAGTTCTTGTCTTCTATATCCAGTTTTGTTTTTGTTCCCCTGTCCTGTTTGGTATTGTCGTGTCTGCTGTCTTGTTCTGTTTCAGAGTTCCTGTCCCTGTTTTGTTTCTTGTTGCCGTCTCGAGGTCGAGACGGCTTTGAGAGGGGATTATGTCAGGCCTGCCCTCATATCCCCAGTCCTAGTCTCTGTATTATGTCTCCCTCTTGTGTTTAAGTTCAGTCCCACATGCCCATATATGTACTTCCTGTCTTGTCCTGTGTTAATCATGTCCAGGTGTTCTGTATCCCTTGTGATTAGTCTTCCCCTTTATAAGCCCTGTTTGTCTCAGTCTAGTTGATCGGTCATTAACTCTGTCATTGACATTAATTCTATCACTATCACACATCCCTGTCGTTGTCTTGTATCTACCTTGTCTCTTGCCGTGTCGCTCTGTAAGTTTATCTTGTTTTATGTTCCAGTTTTCAGTTAATTTTGTCTTAGTCCTAGTTTCTGTTCTGTTTCCAGCCATCGTGCTACCGTTTTGTTTATCCAGTTTCCCATTTAATAAATCTCCTATTTTACATAATCTCCGCCTGTGTTCGCCCTTCTCTCCATCCACCCAACCCTCACAGTAGATCAGAGAAGCAGGAGAAGTGGGGAGATGTGACATGCTAGAGGGACAGGGACCATGACAAAAATTCAAATTACTCTGTAGTCCCTGATTTCAACAAATTCTACTCCAAAGAGTATACCACATGGGGGCAGCCATGTTTAAAATAGGTTTGTATCCAGACCACAAGTAAGTCGAATCTTTTCTTAACATGAAGTGTGGTGTCTTTTTATTATGAGTACTCACAGCGAAGGACTTCTCTGCATATCTGTTGAATATGCTGCTCGGATAACTCTCTTCCCTGTGAAATCATAACATTTTTCACAATGTCAGTATCAGCACTGTTATTACAACATTAGACAACATTCAAAATATTATTATAGTATTATACCTCCTGGACATGTGTAAGATATTTTGTCAAGAAAAATGATAGATTTTTAGATGATTTCTTTGTTATCTCATCATACACCAGTGCAAACATCGTACACTGTGACATTCAAAAACATAATTCAGTGACTATTTCCCAAACTCTTTCCTTTCTTCATCACTTAAAATTAAATGGGTTGTTCTTAATACCATGAAGACTGATATACAGATCTACTCCTGATCAGGAGATATGAGCCTTTATAAACATGTTTGGGTTTAACAAATAGATACAGGCTACAGTACATACAGGCCGTCCCTCAGGTCCTGGTGGTCCAGGGGATCCGGTATCCCCACTCTGTCCTCTGTTCCCAGGGGCACCTGTCTGCCCAGGCTGTCCTGGTTGTCCCTGGTGGCCTATCTGTCCCCTCTGGCCAGGCTCTCCTGTTGTCCCTTTCTGACATGCACACAAGCACAGCATCAGCAAACAACTGAAACAGTGGATAAAGATTAAGTTACATTTCAGTAAAGCGATGTTGACTGCTGATTAAAATCATTTTTTTTAAACAAGTGCATACATATATTGGCTCACCTCTCCTTTTAGCCCCATCAGCCCAACGGAACCCTGTTCATTAAAGGAAATAGGAACCATCAGCCACATAGGGAGTGTTCCAGAAATAGAACAGAAACATCCAAACCAAATTTAAGATAAAAATCGCTACACTACAAAAAGTGCAGGTTTTCATTGTTTACATTGCTACCAAGACTTCAGAGAACAGAGTTGACTGGTGGAGATCGAGTAATGACCAAGTCTTAAGTAGAGAGAGATACAGTCCAAATAAAACAGATTTTGTTCAGTTCAAAGTTTGGAAGACAAAGTCTCGATAAGAAAAAGTTGGGACAGAATGGAAAATGAAGAGAAAAAAATGCAAAATTTCATACATTTCCTTTTACTTTGATTTAAATGCAGACAGTTTAAACCCAAGATATTTAATGTTTTGTCAGGTGGTCATCATTTCATTTGTTAATATACATCCATTCCTGATATTTCAGGCCTGCAATGTTCCAAAAAAGTTGGGATGGACCATTTTAGGGCTAGTAATGAAGTAAAAAAAATTAAATAATGAGGTAATTTCAAACAGATGATGTGAATTTGTAACTGTAATCATGATTTGGTACAGAAGTAGTATCCACAAAAAGACTGAGTCTATGAAGACCAATCATGGGAATAGGATTTCCAGTTAATCAACAAATATGTCAGAAAATAATTAAATGATTAAAAACAATGTTCCTCAAAAAAGATTGGAACGGATTGGCATATTTCTCCCTCCACAGTGCATAATATCCAGTGCATAAAAGGCAAGGGCACAAGCCTAGGCTGAAAACCTGTGATCTCTGATCCCTTAAACAGCACTGCATCAAGTTTGTCATCAATAGCTCATAGAAAGTAAGAGATTACTTTGGCATTTTTTGTCAAGCACAACAATACAGAGTTCTCAAATGCCACTGTTAACCGGGTCATTCAAATCAGTATCCAGACCTTCAAGAAGAAATGGATGTTGTTACAAAAATGACTATCTGGACTGTTATCAGCAACAAGTCCAAAAGCCACCGTCATGGTATGTCAGTGACCTTAGCAAACGTCATTTACACTCTGAAAAGTACATTGAAATTTTAGAGCAACATATGCTGCCTTCAAGACAATATATTTTCCAGGGACATCCAAGCATTTTTCAACAAGACAATGCAAAACCACATGCTGCACACATTAAAATGGCATGTTTTATGTTATACTGTCCCAACTTTTTTGGAATGAAGTGTAGGAATGGATTAATATTACAATACGTTGACCAGATAACACATCAATTAACTTGGGTTTATACTGTCTGCAGTACAATAAAAGTTAAAGTAAATGTAACAAACACTGATAATCACTCTGAAGTCTGCCAATTGTTACATTTGAAACTAAAATGTTAAATATGATTCACCAATCAATTTTCCACATCCTTACTGAGCTACAAGTCCATCCATCCATCCATTATCACCTAATCCTGATCAGGGGCGCATTACTGAGTTATAAGTGTAGACATAAACTGTCTATTTCCAATAAAATACAGATTTTTATATGCATAAAGATTATCATCTTACAAATTACCTTGTCACCGGGATTTCCTTTGTCACCTTTCAACCCCTGTTGAATTGTAGAGAAATATTTTAACCTTACATTTTGAATAACATCTTCAGGAGGAACCATATACAGCAGTGCTTACCAAGCCATCTCCAGAAGATCTGCCTTCCTGTAGGGTTATCCAACCCACATTTAACACACCTCATTCAGCTAATGAAGAACTTCTGAATGCAGCTTTGGGGTGACACTAACATCTATGGCAGGGGTTCTCAACCTTTTGCAAGCTGGGCCCCCACCAATGCTTGTTCAATGCAGTTCGGGCCCTCCTTTTAACCCCCAAACTGATGTTTAGTGGTTAATGATGTGCAGTGTAGGGTTGCACTGAAAATTAAAATAACTTTTCTATATGACATTAAATACTTGAGAGCAGTGTATAGTTACAAGTTTAAGCTACATTTGAAGTAAAATTAAGGACAATTCAAATTAACTGTAAAGGTGATTCCATTCAGAACTTCATTACGGGCGCCCTCTTGTGGCATAAATCTGAGTTTTTAGATGAACCTACATTATGTCCCTTCAGTGCTGTACATATGGGAATAAAAATGGAGAAAAAAAATCACAGTGGAGTACAGAGACTGAAAATAAAGATTGTTTTAACACTTTCCTGCAAAGTTACTATTTCGGCGATTTTTGATTTTCTTTGGAGAGTGACGGCAGTAAATGCTGACAACGCAAAGGTAATTTGTTATGCAGCAGCAGTTAGTGGAAATGCTTATAAAGGAAATAAAATCCTAGAAGATGAAGATGGTTCACATACCTCTCCCCCTCTTTCACCTTGTTCTCCTCTTTCTCCCTGACATAAAAGAACAAAGCAGAAATGTAAGAAACAAGCAGAACCTCAGCGATGCCAACACTAAAACATCTGTAATTTTTTCCTGATTTCCTGATAACTAATCAACCTGCCCATGTGTTGACTCTCCCCATCACAGACTCACACAGACCTCCTCCAATGAATGAATTTTCACCCCAATGTGTTAGTAGCCAACTGACCCATCCATTCATTGACTCTCTCCATCACTTGTAATGTCTCTGATTCTAGGAGGGTGCAGACTAGTACAGGCCTCCTCTGATGCATGTGAAGTCAAGCTCCGCCTCTTTTTGAACTGCTGCCGATACATCGCCACTGGGCAGCCAACGCGCTCAGAGGAAAGCGCAGGATCCCCAGTTCAGATGGATCGCCTGGCGATCGCCTGGAGAGTGTCATTTTACCCGCTCAGAGAAATCACGGATCATTTTTTACTCTCTCAGCCTTGACCGCTAATGGCAAGCACTCATGACCCTCAGATCAAAATGACAGTGAATAGTCCTCACTGAGCCACTCAGGGCCCTAAATATTAATGTCAATACTGTAGGGTTAGGGTTAGGGTTTACAATACTGTAAATATACTGCAGTAAAATTATCATATGGCCATACAAAAACGACCAGTACAGTACCTGTCAAAATGGTATTTTATTGATTGATTGATTGGTACTGAGTTTAAACTTCAGCAAGTTTAATTAATACCTTAGGTCCCTTTATCCCAGGTATTCCAGGATGTCCTGGCTGACCAGAGCTCCCTGGGTCTCCAGATTGGCCCTTTGAAAAAAATAGTTAAAAGAAACATACTTGTAGATACTCTACATTGAATACTTTGACATACTGTAACCCATCATAAATCTCTACACACACACACACACACAAATATATATATATATATATATATATATACACACACACACTAAATTGCCAAAAGTATGTGGATGCCCATTCTTAGTCAATTTGGTCATTTGAGCCTAACCTATTGCTAAGAGGAGCATAAAATAAAGCATGCATGCAATTTCAATGAACAAAAGTAGCAACATAACGGTGAACTCAGTGACTTTCAACACAGAATAGGAAACCACTCTTCCTCTTAACTTTTGTTAAGACTACACTGCTAGAGCTGCCCCAGTCAACCGTAAGTGCTATTACTGTGAAGTGGAGATGACTAAGAGCTCCAAGAGCTCAGCCATTAAGCTGATAGAATGGAACCATGTTAAAGTAGTCTGTCCTTTGTGATGGGCTCACTTCTGTGTTGTGGAAAAATGTAAGATCTAACAAACTGTCCATTACAGACTATTTGCTGATTTAATGGCTGACCACAAACTTTTGAGTGGTAGTGTATTTCGTTTCGTGTTTTCAGCACTCATCCAGAGTGTTATTTGTGCTGCTTAGGCTCATGGAGTGGATAAAACCCCTGATGAAGTGTTTGCTTCGCTGTATTTTGTAGATGAATTGCTGTGGTTTTAGTGATGTATCTGAATAGACATGTTTGACAGACCTGTTGCCCTGGAAGCCCTGGTCGACCTGGTTCCCCACCATCTCCTTTACTGCCCTGAAAAAAGGAGTAAAATGACATAAATGAAACAATAGATATCACAGTGAATCTTTACCAGTTGATTACTGATATTCCTCAGAATATTTCTGCGTTGGAGGTTTTCTGAAAAAAATTGTTTAGATATGCAAATATGTTAATACATAATGTACACTCCAGTGAATTCCAGACTGTTGGAATCTAACAGCTTTGTTGTTCAATCAGAATCCGATTATTGGCCAAGTATGTTAATACATACAGTACAAATAATTAGTTTCTGGCTGGTGTTGTCTCTCTATTATTGTATAAAATATATACATATAATTTACAGACAATACACAATATACATTGTATACATAGTATTCACTGGCTATACAGGGACAAATAATATAGACAATGTTCCTTTAACTACAGAACAGTACAGTACAAAGTACAAAGCAAAGACAGGTAATGTACATGGTAGTGCAAACAGGGGGGTCTTCTGTAGTTTGTAAGGTTTTGAAGACTTCTGCACACTGATGTAGGGATGTTGGCTGTTTCAGCTTTTCAGAATAGTGTTTTTTTGCCACTCTGTTCTCCTTTGCTAGTACTGTATGTTTATGGCCTTCTTGTACAGACCCATTTCCACTTCTGTAGCCATCTACCTTAGTCTTATGAAGCTATTTAGTTTGGTTGTAACCCATGTTTTTTTATTACTTTATGTGTGAAAGGGCACATTTCTTCACAAAACTGATGTAAGATGTCAAAGTTGTCCAAGTTATCAACTGCAGCTTCAAAAATACACCAATCAGTGCATTCACAACAGTCCTGCAGAGCTTGCTTTCTTTCTTTGGTCCATTTCTTCATTGTTTTTACTACAGGCTTTGCAGACTTTCATTTCCATCTGTGGGTTGTAATAATATGAACCAAGCAGTGATCACTTTGCTCTAAAGCTGCATAGAAAACAGGGGTGCGTTTCCCAAAACATTCTTAACGCTAAGTACTTCGTAACCTCATACTTACGAACATTCTTAAATTTACGAGTGTTTCCCAAAAGCCTTCATAACCCACGTCGTATTTAAACTTGTTCGGAAATCTACGAGTGGTCTGACCCTCTCGTAACTGGCCAAGTTGTACTTAACTTTTAAGTTTACGTGCAGTTCTATCTGAAAAATGAAAGAGGCTGCTGATAATCCTTTGACAAACGCAACACACAGCACACGCGTGTTTAATACATCAAGAATTCATGAACATTTAAATTTTCCTTTGAAAGCGTAATTGCGTCACGTAATTAGAACCAGTGTCCTTAGTTCAATACTGTGCATACATGTACTTATTAAGCTGAAATTATTGTTTTCACAAAATAAAAAAACTAAGATTGCTTAAAGTACAATATATTATTTATTGATATACACATATAAATTACATAAATGCAGTGGGGTTGTTTTCCAGTGTAAAAGTCGTAGTAGTAAACTAGAAAAGTGCATTTCCTGAAGGAAACGCGTGATATTGCACATTGCTAACATGGCCCACAAGCTAAGGTATCCCAGTTGGTTTGTAAGGTGATGCTTTGGTATTTGTGGTGGTTGCTATGGCCCCCAAGGTGGATGCTATGGCACCCAAGGTGGTTGCAATTGACCGTAAGGCAGTTGCTATGGGTCCCAAGGCAGTTGCTATGGGTCCCAAGGCAGTTGCTATGGGACCCAAGGCCGTTGCTATGGGACCCAAGGCCGTTGCTATGGGACCCAAGGCCGTTGCTAGGGGCCCCAAGGCCGTTGCTAGGGGCCCCAAGGCCGTTGCTAGGGGCCCCAAGGCCGTTGCTGTGGGCCCGCAAGGCGGTTGCTATGGGCCCCAAGGCGGTTGCTATGGGCCCCAAGGCGGTTGCTATGGCACCCAAGGCCGTTGCTATGGCACCCAAGGCCTTTGCTATGGCACCCAAGGCCGTTGCTATGGCGCCCCAAAGCGGTTGCTATGGGTACCAAGGCGGTTGCTATTGTCCTCAAGGCGGTTGGTATGGGCCACTAGGCAGTTGCTATGGCACCCAAGGCGGTTGCTATGGCACCCAAGGCGGTTGCTATGGACCTCAAGGCGGTTGCTATGGCACCCAAGGCGGTTGCCATGTCTCTATGTGAAAATGAATGGGAAGAACGAGGGATGAAAAGATGACAAAAAGAGAAGTGCGGGTCAGTATGGCCCTGCACTAGAGCTCTGTTATCTGTCCTGATGGAGTATATGAATGTTGGTGGCTGTTGGGACACAGAAACTCTGTGGCTTGAGTGTATGTGAAAATGAATGGAAGTCAATGGGAGGAAAAAGGGAAGAAAAGGTGACAAAAAAAGGAGTGCGGGTCAGTATGGCTCTGGACTAGAGCTCTGTTACCTGCCATGATGTAGTATATCAATTTTGGTTGTTGTCGCGCAAACGGAAGCCTAGAATTTGGTATGGCCAAAAATGAATGGAGGTCAATGGCACGAAAAAGGGATGGCAATAAAACGACAAATAAACAAGTGTGGGTCAAAACAACAGTGCATTTGTGCTCAGGGGCCTGCCTTGATATAGTGTATCCGAAACAGTGCAAGTCGGTCAAACAGAAGTACAGTAGATGAGCATGCATTTTTGCTCCCCATTCATTCTCTATGGGAAAAAAATCCCAGATTAAGGAAGTTTTTAGGAAAACCGCAAATCCAATCAAAATTCTGTATACAAGCCTGTTGCTATGGGCCCGATTGTCTTTTCACACAATTGGGCCGAACAATCTGGAGTTGGAACAGTGTCGATATCTCAAAACCTGCGGGACAAGAAGCGCGTCAAAAATTCGGTAGAAGAAGAAGAAGAAGAAGAAGAATATATGAAAATCGAAAAACAGTATATTATTATAATTAATATATTGTGTCCCAAGCAATGGTTACAAATTGGCCTACTGAGTTTGTCAACTCTTAACCAATCAAATTCACTGATTAATCATGAACACGTAACCAAGAGGATTTGCCTATTTATAGGTAGGCTTGGCATGCGATGGACAGCAACTGCAAGTGAAATGTTTTTATTTTTTGCATGTACAGTATGTAGTGTAAATACTTTTTTGATGTTTGGTTTTATAATTATTGTTTACATAACGATACTTTTGTGGCTTAATAATGAAGAAATGTATGTAAATCGAAGGTTCAGTTTTTGACTGGCCGAGCCTATTTGATGCAGACACGAGGGCGGAGTCAACTAAGTGCTACTTAGTTACTCGTTCGTAGGTTTGGAAGATAAGAAGGCTTTTGGGAAACTTTTGGGAAAAAATTGCTTTATTAAAGTTACGTTGTTCTTAAAGATGTTCGTAAATCACTAAGTTCAATTGCTTTCGGGAAATGCACCCCAAATCGATATGCATCTTGCATAAGGATAGTGTAACAGTGATCTAGTGTGTTAATATCCAATCAGTATGTTTGTTGATTGTACTTTGGTAGCTGGTAATTTTATCTTGCTCTGTTAAAGTCCCCAAGAATTATGAAAAGTGAGTCCAAATATTTTTGACCCAGTTCAGTTATTTGGTCAGTCAGGTCTGTCGCTGTGTTCATGCAGGCTTGGGGTGGGATGTAAACACTGGCATGGATGGAGGAGGAAAACTCCCGCTGTGAATAAAATGGTTTAGAGTTTATACATTGTCTCTAAGTGTGAGCTTCATTGTTTATTCGGAACTGTGACATCTGTACGCCAAACTTCATTTATGTTGAAGTAGATTCCATCACCTTTCAATTTCCCTGATAGCTTCGTTATGCAATCTGCTTGGTGAAGATGAAAGCTGGGCAGATGTACCATGCTGTTGGGGATGGATTCACTGAACCAGTTCTCTGTTAAACCAAGGACTACTGAACATGCAAATTCCTTTTTCATCCCATTGAGAAGAAGCAGTTCTTCCATTCTTTCGGGAAAGAGTGGAGATTCCCCAGATGAATCGATGGGAGAGCATCTGGAGCTTCTGTGTCAGCTCTGTACTCTCCAGAGAGCTGCTGCTCCTCCAAGAAAAATCTCCAAAAAAGTTTCACGATTCTCAAAAACTGCAGAGAAACTACCTGGAGTGGACCATATTATGTTAAGCAGTTGGTGTAAATAGTCAGGTTTGCATAACAAAACAGAAAAAACACAAAACATACTAAATACTAGAGAGCATTGTCCTGAGGCTGCCACCTGCAGCCTCATCTTGAACATCTTCAAGAGAACACAACGTGGTCTCATTTTTAAATGTTATTGGTCATCTTTAGTATAAAATCTTGCATAAATCCAGTGTCTATTCTGAAAAGTCTGAGGAAAGCTCATCTGCTAACTCCTATCCTCACCACCTTCCACAGATGAACCATAGAGAGCATCCTGAGCTGCTGCATTACTGTCTGGTTTGGGCACTGCATCTGCATCTGACCACAAGACTCTCCAGTGCATAGTGAGGATGGCTGAGAAGATCATTGGGATCAGTCTCCCATCTCTCACTGCCATTTACAACAAGTGCTACATCCGGAAAGCTCTCAGCATTGTGGTGGACCCATCACATCCATCACACATTCTGGTAGAAAATACCACAGAGAATTCGGACCCTCACTGCTAGACTGTCCAACAGTTTACTCCCTGAGTACCATGTACGGATCGACATACATTTGTCCTTTGTCTTGTTACAGTATGTGTCTTAGTCTAGTTAGGCAAGCAGTGGTTTGTATTTATTAGGGTTTGTAGTTATTCTATGTTTATGTTTATGGTTTCTGTAGTCATTATTAAAGAGGAAATTTTCACTGACAAGCTTTTCAGTGATATTTGTGATGAGATTTTTTGAAGCAGAACTAAGCATTCATAGCTTTGCTAAATTTAGTATAATACAAGTAGAATAGTGAATGTAAACATGCTGAAATAAACATATTTTTATGAAAAGACATGCTACAGATGGTGTTTATCCATATGATCATTTTTGCCTGTAATGTTTAACATCCTGTTAAAGACTCATGATTTCATGAGATTATACTACATAAACATGCAAGATAACCTTTGGTCCAGGTATTCCAGATGAGCCAGGCATTCCAGGCAAACCAATTTCACCCTGTAAAGAGACATTTACATAATCTTTTTAGCATACAACATTATATCTGTCATCATTCATGTTGACATTCATGTTTTTCTCATATGCTTGAAATGTGCAGTGCCCTAAACACAAATTCTAAGCACTGTCTACACTTTAGAAAATCTAGATATCCATCCATTATCCCATCCACTTATTCCTGATCACAGTTGCGGTTAGTTCACTATCCCCTCACCAGGTGCAGGGCAGGGCATTATACTATCCTAACAGCCCAGGACAGGGTGCCAGTCCATCGCTGGGTGCACACACGCAAGGACAATGTAGAGTACCCAATTCAACTAAGCCCCATATTTTTAGAATGTGAGAGGAAGCTGGAGATCCCAGAGGAAACCCATGCAGACAAGAGGAAAACCACCAAGTCACCATGCCACCCATCTAGATACTAAAAATTGTAAATTAAGTTTATCACATGTCATGAGGATGCATATCCTTTGAAGTGGTGCTTGAAAGTTTGTGAACCCTTTAGGATTTGCAATATTTTTGCATAAATATCAGGTGGGAGTGGCACCGTTTTATTTAAAGAACAGGGATCTATCAAAGTCTGTGTATCAAAAAACCTTATCTCATTTGTGAAACATGGTGGTGGTAGTATCAGGTTTGGGCCTGTTTTGCTGCCTCTGGGCCAGGACGACTCATCATCATTGATGGAACAATGAATTGTGAATTATATCAGAGAATTCTAAAGAAAATGTCAGGACATCTGTCCATGAACTGAACCTCAAGAGAAGGTGGGTCATGCAGCAAAACAACGACCCTAAACACACAAGTCGTTCTACCAAAGAATGGCTAAAGAACAGTTACCGGAAAAGCACCACTGTATGTATAAACTCCACTACTTAATTAACATTTAACATTCACCTTAAGTGCTTGTGTTTAGTGCTTGTCTGTCTGAATAATATTTAAGGTGTTTCATCTGAGGAATGTTCAGCCTGAAGATACTTACATTGTCTCCAGGTGTACCTTTAGTTCCCTTCAGGCCAGGCAATCCAGCTTCACCCTGTCAAAAAATAACTTTAGTAGATTTTTGCCCTGATATGTTGAATTCATTCATCATAACAGCAGATACAAGCTGTAACTACACAGTATGTGTACTGAATAAAGCACCTACAAAGTACTTTACCACTGCTTTTGCATGAAGTACCTTGCAAATGTCAGTGACCTTCCAAAGTATTAACCAGTGTTTGTTTTTCTTTATATACAGTATATAATTACTGTCCAGATAAATAGTTTTTTTAATTAAACCTTTATACAGTACTGAATATACAATAAATACCATGGTAAGCACAGACTCACCTTAAATCCCCTTGGGCCTTCACCGCCTGGAATTCCCGGCATTCCCTAAAGAACAATGAAAGGAGATGAAAGCAAAGCCTTGAGCCCTTGTTTTCTTCACATTACGTTCATTAGGATGTTATGAATCAGGTCCTTTTACTCAGACCATCAGAGCTACTTTTTTTTACCACACTACAGCAAGCCCTGCCATTCTAGTCACAGATTACTCTTTGAAAATGGCCTTGATATTTCAGCAACACAATGACAAACCACATTCTGCACTTATTATAACACCATGTCTTTGTAGAAAAGAGTCCCATTGTAAGCCATTGAAAATATTTGGCACACTATGAAATGAAAGATATGACAAAGGAGATTGCTGAGCAAGTCATATCAGTCAAGAATGGAGAATACTTGATTTTCTGTAATGTTTGGTGGTGGTTCTCCTCACTTCTGAACACTTACAGAGTGTTGTTAAAAGAATATCTGATGAACACAGTGGTAACCATGTACCTGTCCCAATGTTTTTGAAACATGTTCCTAGCAAAAAGAAATATTCCAAAAAAAAAATAAAATAGTATCTAACCCCAGAGGAGGAAATGAAGTCACTGTGTGGTGAGAAGCCCAAGCTAGTAAGGAAAATTAATACTTTATTAATTTACTTTATTCCATGATTTAGAAAAATTTTGGGTTAAGTGGAAAACTGTGAAAATATGATTTCTGAATGAAGCCCCCTTAAGGGTGGGCTGGAGGTTAGGGATCTGGTCTTGTGATCAGAAGTTTGCTAGTTCAGTCCCCAAGCAGGTTGTGACTGAAGTACCCTTGAGCAAGGCACCTAACCTGCAATTGTAAGTTGCTCTGGATAAGGTTGTCTGCTAAATGCCTCAAATGAAAATGTAAAAGAATGGACACCGTAACAGGAATAGTGTCATTTGTATGGTAGCAGGTAAGTTGAAAAATCAGTGGGAAGCATTACTATCCAGATATATTTAATATTTTGAGACTTTGGAGGCAGATCATATGCAAAGTGTTCAGTCTGTAATGGAGATAGCATACAAGGCTCCAGAATGGATGAGTTTGCTTTCCTTTGGATGGATTAATCACAAATTTGTCAGCCAGAGACAGATTTTAACAGGATGTTGTTAATGCCAGCATAATACAGGGAGCACCAGAGGAAACAACAGATCATCAGTCCAAAACAACACAGTGTCAGACTTACCAGTGATCCACTGCTGTTACTGTTATTAAGTACAGAAATGGCTAAGTATGTTAATGACTATATTTGTTTGAAGCCTAAAAGCAGAAAATCATATTATTCAGCAATATATACATATATATGTCAATGATTTAATACAGAGAAACATTTCAGATCAGTGGTGAGTTAAAGTTAACTGCAGTTTATTGTGATCTTGCCAAAATCAGTTATTATATCATCTTAAAGTTTTCCCAAAGTGATCTATGCTTCCTCTTTGAAATAGGATGCACGTACATCCTTATCTGCTGAAAACATTTCCTTTACTTCCGAGTTTTCTAACAGATCAACATTTCAAACACTGGGCCATTTTAGTTACTACAACATGAAATTATTTGTTTGTATCAGTTCATTTAGAGATTGATTATGTTCCTCATGTTCCAACATGAATTGAGGCCTTTGTGTAGCATCATTACCATCAAACATTTCCTTATAAATGTAGTTCACCCAGAAAACATTTACATATTTGACCACTAAAACAAAAGTGATACAACTGGAGTTAAACTGCTTAAAACCAGGAGCAATAAGACAACATTGCTAATAAAAACTCTGTAACAGTTCAGTCATTTCTATAAAATTCATCATCAAGACTCTGTCAGTTCATTTGAACCTCATCTTAATGAAGGTCTAGTGAATGTGGTTTACAGCTCACAGTATGACATACTTTGAGCTATTAAAGTTACCAAAACTATTGTGGAGAGGCATTTCAGACAGTAGTAATAGCCACACTGACTACATTATATTAACTTGCCTTTGAGATTTTGATATGTGTCTGGTTTGAGCAGGTTTAGATGGTAAAGCCCTAGATGGTAGTAGGGGAGTGATGGCCTGGTTCAGAGCTCAGAGAACGTGACAAACGTTAAACATGACTGCTATAGTTGTGCCAGTTTTGACCCACAATATCCTTATCAACATCATAACTGATGCCTTATTTAGTCCAGAAAAAAATGACCATCACACTGGTTCAGGTAATATTTTTGTGTGAAGGTGTTCTATTATGAATTACTGTTAGCACATGCAAACAGTAATATCGCACATCATTATGTTTCTAGCCCCTTTTTTGGGATGTTTCAGCACCACTTATTTGAGTCCAAGCAGGAATAAAAATAAGAGGGAAAAATCTCATAAGTTGATTTTTTAATGTAAAAAAACATATAAAGTATATATTGTTTAAACAAAATATTTTATCAAGAAAAATATAGCATTCCCCACCTCCCCCTACTGTTTCACAAATGGAATAATCCACTCTCTCTTCTCCACCTCCCCTGCCTCTGTACTATATGTGCGCACACACACTCGGTGCCAGTGAGTTCAGTAAGTGACGTTAGTTCATCACTCTGTATGTTAGTAATGTTAGGTGGGGATTAGATACATATCTGACTGCTTTATAGGAGGTTAATGTTGCACTTTGCTGGTTGTCAGTCAGGCTCTGCTCACTGTGTGAACTGGACAGAGAAGAGAGCTGATGTTCTACTGATAGACCCAAGCTAGAGTAGTACTGTCTGAATTTGTTTTAGCTCATTAATCTTATTGAATTACTATGAAAGAACAGAAGACATTTCAAGAAAAAACAGGATGTGAACAGATGTCATAAAAATACAAAATGTGAGTAGTCCTAAATGCTGAAGTAATTTTCCCCAAACAGTAAGTGGCTTTGCTGTAAAACAACTCATATGAACAGGCTAAAAGTAGAGCTGCCTATAAATTATAGTGACATTGACCTATTTCAACAGTAATTTCTGTTTTTATTTATTTATATTAAATCAGATCATAGAGAATGTAGCTGCTAGGAGGAAAAATTATCTAAAAATGTGTTTGTGTGTGCAGCAGTTTTATTATCATCATATCTGCTGATAAGATGAAGAAAGTAACACACTTGCCACCTGTGTTATAGTTTGTGTCCATCATATCCTCCACATCTGTAAGTGATCTTCATAATATTAATATTAGATTATTAAATTAGTGTGATGTGAATGTGACTAGCCCACTTCAGCTCAATATTCTAAGAAAAAATGCTATAAATGATTTGTCTGATATTAGATTAAAATACTCGTTATTTGTTTATTATATTTGCCAATTGCACAAAGAGAGAGAGAGAGGAAGATAAAGAGAGGAGAAAAAGAGAAGGATGGACGGCAAGAAGCAGGCAAGAAAGTTGACAGCTAATGTTAGTGAAGAGCACATTATTGATAATGATATGACAGCTTTGTTTTTCTGCATTAGTTCACAATGATTTCAAATGGGGATGGGGGGGGGGGTA
>BRDA01078171.1:20390-31584 GCA_036984385.1 Crenuchus spilurus
ACAATGCATATAATGATTTCAAATGGGGATGGGGTGGGGGGTTATCTGACTTATGGATTAATCAGCCCTAAAGCTCTGTTCCTAGAATTGCCCCTACGCACATCACAAAAACATATTACCATGACATTATATTCCAGAAATGAAAAGGACTTTTCTGATTGGCTGGCAGGTGTCTATTACTTTTGTACAACAGGACACCTGTGAAGTAGATCTGATTAAAAATATATATATTTTGTGATGTTTAGATCACCAAAAAAGCTTCTTCATGTTGGAGTTCTCAGCATCCATCTCATCCATTAATGTTGTATAACAGGATATCTCGGCCGCCATTATTTCTAACTTAACAACATATCCATCCATCCATCATCTTATCCCCTTAATCATCATCAGGGTCGCGGTTAGTCCCCTACCCCCTCACTGGGCGCCGGGCAGAGCATTACACACTATCATAGCATATCCATCACTAGGTGCGTGCACACAAACACACACAGACAATTTAGAGTACACAATTCACCTGACCTCCATGTTTTTGGACTGTGGGAGGAGACTGGAGACACCCAAGGACATGGGGAAGACATGGAAACTCCTTTAACATCACATGTTTTATGAAACTTGCTGATAATGTCTAGAGAACTGCTTGTCTTATGATACATGTTGCCTGTTTTTTTCCAGATTCCAGTCTCCAGATTCCTGCACACTTTAGAAGAGGAGTGTTTTTCCTTAATTCTCAGTCTCTTTCTCTTAACAGCTCTAAACTGAGTCTAAAAGTCTGACCTTCAGATGTCTTCAGGCTTGATTTTATACTTTCATCTTGAACATATTTTTGTTTAAAATGACATTTAAAATCAGATGTTTTTATGATTTGAAATTGATTTTGTGCACCCAGCGATGGATTGGCACCCTGATATGGGCTTAGTTGCAATAGTAGGGGACTAACCGTAACCCTGATAAGGATTAAGCGGGTAGGATAATGGATGGATGGATGGTTGGATAATGGATGGATGGATGGAAATAGATTTTGTGATTATAACTTCAAACTTCACATATTCTTCCTTTAACAAAAGTGCCTGAGCTGTATTCTGCATTAGCTTTCTATTATACCATGATTTGTTATTTATGAACTGATAGGAAGAGTAGTTATCACATAAGTCTCCTGAGAGCATAAGTAAGACAAGTAACTCCAGCAGCTTATAAATGAACAGTAAACAAACACTTTTAGCATTTCCAGCAAAGCCACCTTGAAATAGCTTTTTGGTACATTTTCCATGATAAGAGGAAGCAGATGTTTGGTCAGGATTTGCTCTGTAGGGAATAATAAAGGAACATGGAAATATGTTGCAAAATAATGTACCTTTTGTTTCTCTGAGGACATGAAAAACAAGTGACTGAACAATATTTTGTAGGAAAATAAAAGGGGATGTTTATACAGTAACCAGTCAAAAGTTTGGACACACCTGCTGGACATTAAGTTGTATTTCATTATTGAAATATTGTCTGCATTGTAGATTAATACTAAAGTCTAAACTATGAATAAATACATCTGTAATTATTTAGTAAACAAACAGTGTTAAACAAACCAGAATATGTTTATATTTTACATTCTTCACAGTCGGCACCTCTTGCTTAGATGGCAGCTTTCTTGGCATTTTCTCAGTCAGCTTTATGAGGTAGTCACCTGGAATGGCTTTCAGTTAACAGCTGTGACTTGTCAAGAGCTCATGACTTGCATTTCTTGCCTCTTAATGTGTTTGAGACATCAGTTGTGTGTCTACTTTGAAGTAAAATCTAAAACATGTTTTGGTTTGTTTAACACTTTTAAGTTTACTACATGATTCATTTTGTGTTCACTCATAGTCTGGATGACTTCAGTGTTCATTTACAATGTAGGACAAAATAAATAAATAAAAACATTAAATGATAAGGTGTGTCCAAACTGGTACTGTATATATACCAACTGCATCATTTATACATTGATGGTCATTTTGGACTTTTTTGCTCCTGCTGGCATTATAAGGCCTCTCAGATCCATCAAAAAAGATACTTGGCCAAATGTATGTGGACACCCTTTTTAATCAGTGAGTATAAATAATATCCACAGCTTTAGAATGCAGTCTGTGTTACATTTCCCCTGTATTATTTTGTGTCCCTTGATTTAAAATGCAGAGCTAGCCTTTTTGGCATCTGAATAAAGGAGTTTATACTTAAAAACAAATTTAAAAACCAGGCCAGAGCACAGCATAGAGCAGCCAACTAAAGTCATTACCCCCAGCCTGTTTGAATGCTGTCAGCGGCTCTTGATGGGTGGCTTTACTTAGCATCTGAGCATGTAGTAGAGTCCTCTCAGTGGGGTAACAAAACACTGTGACTCAGTCCATGCTCTCTGTTGTGGAAATACATGTTCCTTCTGCTTTTGAAAGCATTGCAAAACCATTTATGCTGAATCATTTTTAAAGAATTTGAGCAAAATTAATGATATTTTCCTACAAACAAACTGCATATCTCTGCTATGAAGTAAAATGAATAGATTTATTCATGCAGTGACTGTATAAGTAATTCAGCTTTAACCCTCTGGAGTCTGAGGGCATTTCAGACACTCTGCTGTAGTCTGACATGCCTTCACTTTTTACAAATTACATCCATCTAAAATAATTTTTTCTCCAAAGTGTTACACAGAACCTTTCTGAAAATGGTTCTATATAGCACCAAAAAGGGTTCCTCTATTATTACAAGCTTGACATTGTAACTACAGCAGAACCCTTTTGGGCCCTATCCAGAACCATTTTCGAAAAGGGTTTATATAGAACCATGTACAACACATTCCTCATTAATCTGAATAAATCTTTCATCATGGATACCCTTTAGGTTCCTTGAGTGTTCATGGTTCTATACATATTTTTTTTTCACTAAAAAACCCTTGAAGAACCATCTTTTTCAAGAGTGTAGTTTTTAACTTTTAATGTAAAAAATTACATATGAAGTCTGTTGACATATTGTTGTACTTTGAAAATCACTGTTTTGGTTAATGCATATTCTTAAAGTACTGTAACAAACACAAGAACTCAGTAGTCACCTAACCTGTTGTTTCTGTAGTAATACATCACGAAAAACTCTCTGAACCCTTTCAAACATTATTCAGATCTTAATGAAGGTCTCACATACTAGTCAGTGTGGTATAAGACACATCATGACTGTAATAAATGATAACAGTGGATGTGTGGCTCTAGACTCAATTTTAGTGACAATCAGCATCATACATGAAACAGAATCTGATCCAAGATCAGTCTTCTACCAGCCCTGCTGCTGTCTGAAGTGTCGGCCTGTGGCCATAATGTTTTTATACTTGACAGTAAGTCATACTGTGTCCTAAACCACATCCACTAGTCTGTGAGACCTTCATTAAGATCTGGATGAGGACTGAGTGAGTTCAGAGAAGATCAGTAATGTATTTTTTCAGATACAAATGGGATATTTAGGTGACGCTTGAGTTCTGAAGTTTGTCAGCAATGCTAGCCTCACAGTCCCAGTTCTAAAGAAGCGACTCCAAACAGTCTGTGTTCTAATGTGTTCCAGCTCAATTACATGACTACTTACAATCCAGTGGTGGCACGACAACTAGTGCAAACATAGCTGAACAACTTGTCATTTTTCTCAAACTTTGCAGACAGTACTTTTTCTCCAATGCTAATTAATCAAACCATAGATCATAGATGGGCATGTTTACTTAGGAATGAAGACTTGACAACACTTGTCACTTATGCAGGAATTACTGTTGCATAGTGTTATGTTGTTTATTATGTACTCACGGGATGTCCTTGTCTTCCGTCTAGGCCAGGAATGCCAGGAGCTCCTGCATCTCCCTTTAAGACAATGACAATGACAGAGAAAAGCAGTATTAGAAGCATTATACTTTTTTAAGAATAAAGCAGTACAGGCTTTGAAGGAGAAACTGCATGTCAAAATATTTAAAGCATTGAGGAACAAGACTTAACAGTCCATATATCAGTGGAAGCACTTTTAGTGAGAATTTAATTCATTGTTCTTGGCAGAAAATGATCAACAATTCAAAGTCGTCCAGACACATTGAGATAAACCCTCTCTCCCTTATTCTGTTGAGAAAACGAACAAATGTGAACATTAGAAGGCCAATATGTTTGAAAGCTTCAGAGCATGTAATCCAGTATTTATCATCTAGACAACCACCTAGACTGTGATGAGCCGAGCAGAATAATAAGAACCATCTGTTTCTGCAGCTCCACCAGGAAACAACAGAGCAGACTAATTCATGGACATCCATGCGACCTATCAGTAGTGTTAAATCATCAAAATGTTTAATTCTTCCAAGCAATGACAAAAGATCCTAGAGAACCACAGTAATGTGGACTTGCAAAGGTCATGAATCTCGTGTGCTTATGCTTTTGCTGTGTGAATCATGTTTGATGCAAACCTTTTGGCCAATCGCTCCTGGACTCCCGACTTTCCCGTCTCTTCCAGGTGGTCCCTGTTGAAAAACAAGTGTTGACTGCATGGTAGCCAGAGCAGCTGATTAACCTTGATTTGATTAGGAATGGTTGTTATAAATGGTGGAATCGCATACGTACAGATTCCCCTGGATATCCAGGTGGGCCAGCAGGTCCTGTACTTCCCTTTTCACCCTATAGAAGAGAAAATATCTGTAGAATTGGGCAAACACACAATCTGAATGACTTTAAAGTAACCACCGTAAATTTTGGGGTTATTTGCAGAAAATTTGTCTGATCTCCCTTTTCGGCTCCCTACCTCGGCAGCTATTTTGACTGCCGCCATATCTCCCCAAGGACGTTGCTATGGTTGCTATGAGCCTTTATCCTCCCCAGCGTTCCTGAAGATAAGGGCTGTTTTTGTCTGGGCGCCAGGACAGGGCACTCAGCTTTTCAGCCCCCCCACTGCCCTAACCTCTCCAAAACGCCTTTCACATGCTTATCCCCATGCAAGAAGCACACGGATCTGTGGAAGCCCTGTAATGGCTGCTGTGCCGAAAGGCCCTGGATGGCCGATGCTGGAGCTGGACTTTCTCTATCTCCTTACCCACCCCCCCATCCTCCCTCCCAATGACTTGGCTATGTCTGTGTGTATTTGTGCTTATGCAAAAAAAAAAGGTGTTTTTTCACTTCTCAAACTGCCCCAATTACAATGGGACAGTCTGGGAGGAAGTTTTTTATTTTCTCAATGTTAATGCTGCTATTTTCAATCTTATGCAATTTTGTTGTACTTGTTGCAATGACAATAAACCATACCTTACCTTAATCTCTAAAGACTTGCGATCAATGCTACAGACACAGTTACATTTCTAAGACCTGAACTATGTCTAGACTTATTTCTTCTCACTCATTTCTTTTCATCACAGAGAGGAATGAAATACACTTAAGCATGCAGATAATGTGTCAACAGTGCAACAGTCAATAAATGCAATACAAGATAGTGGACAGTACTGTATATACACAATGAAAGATGGACAAATTTGAAATAGAAAAATGTAGAAATGTCTAAATATTCAGTCATAACAGACTGTAGTAGAGCATTTTTTGCCACCAACTGGTCATTAGGGTCGGTCTTTTTATTTACATTGTTACTCTCAGTCTAGTTTAAGGAGGTCAGGAATGTTGCTTTCTTTATTATTTTTGTAGATGATTTGGGTTTTTGTTGCCTCCGGAGGAAGCGTGCCAGTAAACCTGCAAGCCTGGAAGGCTACTGCCATAATTCCAGGTGAGGTGCGGTACGGCGGCTCCTCCTCCTTTCTGGGCATTCAGTGGGCCACGGAAACTTTCTGTAGCTGATGTAGCAGTTTCGACAGGAAAGCTTAACACCCTAGGCCATCTTAAGAGGAGCTTGGGCTCTGTAGAGGCTCCCCTTGGGTGGTGCTGTACTTGCCGACCATAAGAATCTGTTCTTAGACCTACCCCAAAGACTTACCCCATGTGGCAGTGCACCTCAGAAAAGGGTAGAGCCTCTGCCTTTAGCACCCTTGAGCTAAGTTTGGTTTACTTTCAGAGCTGATTTTTCCTTTCACTTCCTCTGAGTGCAGCAGAAGTGTGTGTGCACCACGCCTTTCCACCTCCATTGCACTCATTCATCCGGTTGCAGCATTATTGTTTTGGTTAGTTTTTTGGGGATGTTTTTCCTTTATTTTTTAGTTACCACTCCCCTCCTGAATCCAACCCTGAAGCGTCAGTATCCTGGTTTTTTCTTCAGACAGAACTGCATTCCAGATGGCGCTTATTTCTGCCCTCTGGCTCATGTCAGTCCCATGACATTTTTAGTAATAATTGACTATAGATTGTGAACATGGTGCAACATATGCTGTTTTTTTATAATATGCAGTTATGCAAGATATGCGGTTTACTTTTAATGGTGCAAAAAAAATAAAAACTAAACAACTGATTAGTGACCTTTAGGATGCAAAAAATTTGTGGGTCAATGGACAATGACTTAAAATCATGCAAGGAAACACACTCAACATTGTATGTCATTTTGTGCCATAACACTTATTGGGTTTGTCTTGGTCTGTAGCTGTAGAACATGTGAAACAATAATGTCAGCAAAAAACATCTTTGAGGGAACAGAAAAATAAACATTTGGAAAAGTAAATAAAAGAATGGCACAAAGTTATGGCTAACCTTATGGCTACGGCTTTTTCCAATCTTAATACAGATAAATTCAGTATGATGAAGCACCTGTTACCAGTGAAACCACTCATTTTGGAATCCATCAGTGTCTAAATTTGTTTATATTTAACAAATAGGTTTAATTTTATTGTTGAACATACTGAAATCTTCGTTAAATAAAGGTTTAAGGTAATTCACAAATTATAGATTGTTTTTTTTTTTTTGCTATTTGATTGTCCTAACTTTTCTGGTAATGGGAATTTTTAAGCCATGCAGGTTATAACAAGACTTGAAACAGGAAGTAACTGACAAAATCAACTAATCACAGTGATGATGGCCTGTAACATTATCAAGTTCTGGTCTCAATGATAAGAAACCAGCCTTTGTTAGTTATATGACTGTGTTAATATTTATAACTTTGTTATACGTTTGAGGTTCGTACCACATGTCCATTTTTTCCTGGCATCCCTTGAACACCTTGAGAACCAGTGCCCCCCTGTAAGAAAACAAAAAAAAAAATCAACAAACCAAAAAGGAATTTAACTTTGAGAATAATGAAAATTGTAAGATTCAGTGCAATTTTGAATGGCATCATACTGCAGAACATCTTTCATAAGTCATCAGGCAATTAAGTTTTCAAACCGATCCTAATTACACAGCAAAATCCTTCATCGAATTAGCATGTCACAATCATTTACTGTCAGCTCATATAAAAGTGCTGCCTTAAGATTAGGTCATCTAACAATTCATCATCAGACATATTTTCCTCATATTGTAGTAACTGGCTTACATTACTGTGCTTTGGTCCAAGCTCAGATATCTTTTTTTATCTCTTGAACAGTGTGACAGATAAAAGCCTATTCTAAAGTCTAAGAATGGCAGCATTTCAGCAACAGAGCAGATGTCCAGTATGAATTACAGTATAACTAAGTGAAAAGTGACCATCATTACCTTTTCACCTGGTTGACCTGGTGGTCCAGGTAACCCTGAGACACCCCTTTCACCCTGAAGACAGAAACAATTTCAAACCTATTGTCAAACATAAAATTTTATATATACTGTAGAGTGGAACCTCAGTTATTGTTTGTTGTAGTTATCATACAATTTGGTTGTCATTTACTTTTTTCAGGGAAATTCATTAATAATTAAAAGTTATTGTTCATCCGCCCAGTTTTCATTGGTGTGCCCACGTGACTCACTGATAATTTAGTGAAAACAAAGAATCCACCCACGCATGTGTTACTCACTCATGCGTTCATCGTTCGTTCTGGCTTTGTTTCTCATCATTTCTCTTTGATAACTCTCAAAACAAACTAAAACACATCACACTAAAGTGATGGCATGCAGTGCTACCACCTGAAAATGGGTGCAAAAACAAATATCAGCTGAAAACACAGAGAACAGGTGTACAAAACAAAGGCTGCCAGCTGGACCACACCGGCACTCTCTAAAACAGAGCGTAAACCTGTAAGAGTGATGTTAAATGTTAATTTATTCATTTCATTAGTCTTTTGTATTTATTTCTCATTGTGTTCTGATTGTAAAACTATAGTTATTCTATATAAAATGTATTTTAGTTAATATTTTGAGTGTATGAAACAAATTAATTACATTTATTTTATTTCTCATGGAAAATATTGCTTCAGTTATTGTTTGCTTCAGTTATCATCAGGAACTTTAGAACAGATTAATGATGAAAACTGAGGTTCAACTGTAAATATCTATATATAAAGTTAGGGAAGTGCACAGTTTCTATGTATTTTCATTGAGAAGATGTTGGTTTAACCCTATCCAGAACTCTCCTCAGGACAGTTCAATATTGCTTGTATCATCCAATAGGTAGTTTGTTTATTCACTACAATAATCAAGTGTGCTACTGATAAATTTAATAATGCATGTGAGTGCTAAGGAACATCAAGAAGAACATCTGGAACCAAGCCTCGTTCTTCAAACTAGCTCACAAGGTATCAGCTGCTTTTTTCAAAATAAAAAATATTGTTAGGTTTTTACTCTACAGTCATACATCAAAAATTAGAATATCATGAAAAATTGGTTGGCAAATAATTTGGTAGTAGTATTGTCACTGTTGGCAGGTACTAAGTCCTGCTGGAAATGGAAATTGACATCTCCATAAAAATTGTCAGCAGATGGAAGAATCCTCTAAAAACACCAGGTACACAGCTGCACTGACTGAGAAATTTGGATGGTCAAACCACACAGAATGCAGAAAGTTCATAATGGACTTCAGTGTCTCTCCACTCTTTCAAGAAAAACTCCAATGAAATGCAAAAAATTACTTTCATCTGAAAATAAGACGTTTGGCCTATGAGCAACAGTCCAGTTTGTTTTATTTTTAGAATAGATGTTTCTGATATTATCTCTGTTTCAGGAGCACTGATATTAGCAATGCAGCTGATGTACCCTGAGAGATACACAGTATGTATGCTGTTTGAGTAGTAATTTACTCAAAATGAAACATTCTAATAATTTGAGATAATGGCTTTTTAACATGTATAACATGTGTTAATGACTATAAATATGACACAATCTTTTAGAGTAAAATTTTGAACAAAAATGAGCTTTTTCACAATTCTTATTTTTTTATGTAAGACTCAACATATACAGTACTATATATACATACACAGTACCCATCAAATGTTTGGACAGACCTTCTCATTCAATGTTTTGAATGTTTCCTTTTTTCCTACAGTAAATTAATACTGAAGTCATCCAGACTATGAGTGAACACATAATGAATCATGTAGTAAACTTAAACGTGTTAAACAAACCAAAACATGGTTTAGATTTTACTTCAAAGTAGACACACAACTGATGTCTCAAACACATTAAGAGGCAAGAAATGCAAGTCATGAGCTCTTGACAAGGCACAGCTGTTAACTGAAAGCAATTCCAGGTGACTACCTCATAAAGCTGACTGAGAAAATGCCAAGAAAGCTGCATCTAAGCAAGAGGTGCCTACTGTGAAGAATGTAAAATATAAACATATTCTGGTTTGTTTAACACTTGTTTGTTTACTAAATAATTACATATGTATTTATTCATAGTTTAGATGACTTTAATATTAATATACAATGCAGAACATTTTTAAATAATGAAACACCGCTGAATGTCCAGACAGTGTATCCAAACTTTTGACTGGTACCAATCTACATGATAATAGTGTACTGGGTGAAGGGGTGGTAGAATATTTGAAACCTATAGCTTTTTGGCATGTTCTAAAGTTGCTGTAGTGAAGGTGTGCTATATACATGGATATATATATATATATATAGATATAGGTATTGATGATAAATTTGTGGCTCCTTACAGACTCCCCAGGGCTTCCTTTTTCACCCTTAAACCCATCTGCTCCACGAGGCCCCTACACACAGAGAAGATTATTCCTGTGAGATCCACATCAGCATTTGTGAACATTTTTACATTATTAATATTTGTTTTCAGACCTCCATTCCAGGAAAACCTTGAAGCCCAGGACTTCCTCTTGGTCCAGGAACACCCTTGGATAGATGAAAAGATCTTGTCAATGTATCAACCCTAAAATAATGAAGGATAAGCTCTTCAATAATTATTTCTCTTCGGTGTTGTCACTTGCTAACCACTGTTAGTTGGTACCACATTTGAGGTCTGAAATGCATTTCAAAGGTGGGCATCTAAAAGCCGTCGTTAATCAAACATCTAGCAACTCATTTTCTTCTCTGTGGTTTTATTAAACATCAAACAACATGCTTTCCTGTCCAAGGATGAAGACATTTTTCCTCTGCTTTGAAAGTTATATTATGTACTGTATTTTAATTTGCATGAGCTGCAGAATGCTGAATGCCAAGTACTGTACAAATCCTAATTTAGAAAGTCAAAAGCACATACGAAATCAATTAGCCAATTAGCCTTCATGTTTGTAGCTGAGATGCGTTCAGTACATTAGGGTGTATTTTATTTTCCTTTAAAAATAATTTTAAAAAAGGCTTCACGCCTGTAATAAAAAATGGGCCAAAATGCCACCATTTGCTACTTTATCAGAGTGAGAAGCACAGAGCAGATGATGAATAAAAGGGCTGAAGAAGAAAAATAAAAAGGATGAAGAAGAGGGTACAGGACTGGCCTGCCTGCAGTCCTGCCCTGTAACCAACAGAGAATATTTGGAGAATTTTAAAACAAAAAATGTGACAACAACCCCATACTGTTGCACATCTTAAGACATGTTTGCAGGACAAATGGGACAAAATAACACTTCACCACTTGGTGTCCAAACTGTTGTTAGAAGGAATGGCAACATTACAAAGTGGTAAATGCTTTACTGTCCCAAATATTTTGGAATGTGTTGCAGACCCGAAATGGAGAAATGGATGTTGTCAGTAACACTGTGGCCAGGAGGAGAAGGATGCAGTGGGGTTCCAAAAACAAGGCTTTATTAATAAACAACAAAACTAGGGATGTCCAGATCCGATCTCAAAGATCGGGATCGGGCCGATCACGGCATTTTTTAACTGATCGGTATCGGCTTTTCTGATCGGATTTTGACACTAGTGGGCGCT
>BRDA01078180.1:0-29524 GCA_036984385.1 Crenuchus spilurus
AATATTAGATGTTGGCACCTCCACATCATTGCATTCAGTTTTTATTCACAATTTGTTTAGTGTCCCAACTTTTTTGGAATCCAGTTTGTATTTGAGTATATATATATTGTCACCTGTTCCTCATGTATTCCTAGATTAGTTCCCCTATAAGTACTGCCTCTTTGTGTCTGTATTTGTCGCTCATTAGATGTCAACAGTGACTGTTCTATGTGAAGCTAAAGTTTGTGTTTAGTGCCCTCGTACACGTTAAAATAAAAGTAGATTGTGTGAAGTTCCATGTCTCCAAAGCCTGATTGCTGATATATATATATGAAATTATATATATTTTTTATCCAATTTAATTGCTATGCAAATCAACTAAACATAAATAATTGGCTTTGTAGGATTGCCAAATCAGTACTACAGTGCTATATTTACCAACTCAACCAGCCATCAAACAAAATAGTTTTTAAATCTTGTGACCATATTAATCTAGTAAATGTATCTTGCTCTAATAGGAGTATTGTTATCATGGTCCCCAGAGCAAGCAACTAGGGATAAGAGATTATAAAGATGTACAAATTCCTTTGAGTAAAGAACTGAATGAGAATGTTTTTAAAATTGTGTGCATAAACATTTAATAGATGTCAGAAATTGCCCTTTGGTTTATATTCTGTGTTTTGAGTTAATGAGTAACTGATGCAACAGCCTGTCTTATATCTGATTAGGCTGAAAATGCTCAAGTATTCATTTAATTTTCTTTCAGGGGAAAAAAAAAACACTAAAGTGTATTTCTTGTAGAGAACAAATTGACATTTACGTCCTCCATGTCCATGTTTACCTGAATATTGTGACATGTCTCTTTTTTCCTTGTGGTTTCATTGATTTCCCAATATGCAAGTGGCACAATCAGTTGTAATTATCTAATTGCCCTCTTCGTAGCACTCTAAATTAGGTCTCCTGGGTTTGTGAATCAGTCAAGTTTGCCACTCAAACAATAACCAGCCTCAAAGGCTAAGCCAGTCATCCATGCAATTAACCCTGACTCAGTCTGATAAATAACAGCGATGAATCAATCAGTCTGATAGCCAGCGGCTGCAGAGAGGCATTCTGGGAAGAAATATGCATGAAAAAGCACAAATTTAGCCCACAGCTAGGGTCCAATCTCTGTATTGCTGTCCATGAAAACAGTGTGAAGAGGTGGCATGTAGTGGCATCTCAAACTTATACACATCATGGAGATAAAAAACAATTAGTCTTTTGGTGATCATTAAGCTCAATTTTACTTTGTACTATAATTTAAACAGCAGAAGAAAGCACTAAAAAATGTTTTTTTTTCCACTGAAAAATTCAATTCATACGGCATAGACTGCTGGGAAATAATTCATTAGTGATTTAAATAACATTATTTTAACAGAACAAAGCAGGCATGAGAGAAGAGGAGATGAGTCTTTATTATGTTTTGTTCCTGACAATCAGTGAAGAAGTTTAATATCAACAAAAAGTTTGATATTGTTACTGCAGAATAAATTTAATTCCCCTAGAGGTAGCAGCAGGGACTCATTCAGGACCCCCGGATTCAATTTTGGGCAATGGTGATTTAGAACAGCAACAATCATCATCATCATTACTATGATATAACTATCCATCCATCCATTATCCCACCTGCTTAATCCTTTATTATTATTATTATTATTATTATTATTATTAGCAGAACCAGCAGAACTAGTATGTTCTATATTATGTAATTGATTTTGATGCACATATGTTTTGTAATGATTGTAATTTTGAATGACAAATGTCAATAAACAATATACTATCATCAAAAAGAGATATGACAGAATTGGGTGGGGGTAGATCATAAACCGCAGTGTTTGTGAGTACAAGAAAGTGCATCTTGTCATTGTCAATGCTGTCAATGCTGTCATTCATCAGAAAATTTCTTCATAAAGTTCCTTCCATCCTTCCATTATTCAGTTGTAGAGCTATCCTTTAGCTTTGTTTAAATTTAGCTGTACAGTGGTAACCCTACTTACGAGTTTAATCTGTGCAGAAGGCGAGCTTGTTATCTGGTTTGTTCATTAGCTGGATGCATTTTCCCCATAAGAATACATGTAAAACTGATTAATCCGTGTCAGCCGGCCAATATACAGTATACTTTAATATGCTAAATAATGTGCTTATATGGGTTTTTAAAAAAATAAACGAGACAACGATAGCGCTTGTGTAGGCTGGCAGCTAAGGAGAGGGAGACCGACAATGCTCGTGTAGGCTGGCAGCTAAGAAGGAGAGGAGGATGGACGTACGTGTATGACATGGTTACACTTATCATATGAAAAGTAAAAGTAATATTTATTTAATTTACTACATTTTGCTGTCTTTGCGTTGCTTTCACTAGCACTTTCACTTTCACTGGACAGCGGTCAAAGGTAATGACTGACCTCTTCTTCTATGCTAGCATCTAAGGGATGCTACAACCGCCATGCCCCTAGAGGTTGGCATACTTGAACTAATTTAGGCTACTCGTTACTTGGAATTTTATTCGTTATCTGGAACAAAAATATTCCAGGATCTCGACTCCTTACCTGGAATACTCGTTAGTGTGGATGCTCGTAAGAAGGGGTACCACTGTTGTTTCTTTCAACAATATAACATTTATTGATGATGATTTAGTGATGTTCAATTATTTCAATAACTGTGTTCCTACAAAGTAGGTTTACCCCAAAAAGTGGACAATGAGTGGAAGTATGAGAACTGTGTCTAATTAAGTGAACAGTGGGTATAGACATGTTTATCCATTACAAATCAACAGTCATTATATTGTTGCTACACTATTCAAATAAGGTATGAGTCTGCACTTCTGACTGATGTTCATTTTAATGACATTTTTTTTTCATCGAATTCAAACCATCAGAATATCTCTCCTCTTATAAAGAACAATAGAATATGACTTGAAAGTTAAGAAACTGCACTCTTAAAATACAATTTTCAACTTGTTTTTGCGAACTAAAAGAAAGCAATAATTAACAGTAAATTACAGCTTGCTTTTGTTAACATTCCAATAACTGAAACATAAGCTTTAACAAGCATTATGCAATGTATGATGAAACTATAGCCTCCACGTGTAGACCATACACAGAACCATTGCCTAAGGCATCAAATCTAACACAGAAAAGCCATTGCCCTGTGTGTCTGTGGAGAAAGAATGAAGTGTGTGTTGATTTGAACATGCGGGCGTTTAGATGCAGCTGTTGGGTATGGGCTGATTCTCCTGGAGCTCATGCCCAGATCATGCTGGACGTGGAGCAGCTGTAACAGGCCTTTCAGCTGCCAGACCAAAACATGCCAGGATGCGGTTTTCTCTGCCTGGGGAGATGGTGACTATGGAGAGTACATCTGCTGGAGGATGGAGATGAGGAGAGAAAACATATAAGTAATGAAGGGGAAAAATTGAAGGATGATGGAATTAAAGCAAAAAAATGTCAGCAATTTTCCTCTTAGACTAAATACATTCAATCAGCCAAGGCATGTTTTTAAACTGTAGCTACAAGGTTTATTTAGCTAGCAGTTACTGGGCAAATCAAATAGAAAAGTTTGAGACAAGTGTGTCATGGTTTTGACATGATGCTAATTGGTGTACATAATAATTCATTAATTGTTAGCTATTTTAGCCTCATGGCTGCATTTTAAAACTAAAGATGCAAATTTCAGATACACATACCTTGGATGATTGAGATCTTGTGTGCTAAAAGGAAAAAACTGTATTATTAAAGGCAGAACAGAAATTATATCAGACAGGATTGAATGATTTACATGTGTTTTCACACAGCACCACAGAGCCTCTATTGTCCACAAACATCTTCTCTCATTCTTTTTCTCTCTGCTTGTGTATGCATGCATGTGTGACTACAAAATCAGGTCATCAAAAAGATGAAATGATACACAATGCACCACTGGAGCAGGAAACACAAGTATATGTAATCTATAGCAGTAAGATTATAAGAAACTCAGTTCATGCCTTGTGTGCTCCCTTGTTGCCTGTTTTGTATTCCAGAGTCCATAAAAGGATTTTTTTTTTAAATGGCAAAAAAAAAGAACTCAAGCAGTTTGCATTGTTTTAAATGTAGTTACTGGATAATACTCATAAGGATGTAATACAAGTCAGGAACTTAAGAGACAGTATTACTGTTAATAAACTAAGGTTTTTTTTGTTTGTTTGTTTTTGTTTGTTTTTTTTGCTGGATTACTGTACAGATTGTGTCAATGT
Source organism: Crenuchus spilurus (assembly GCA_036984385.1). Taxonomy (NCBI): domain Eukaryota; kingdom Metazoa; phylum Chordata; class Actinopteri; order Characiformes; family Crenuchidae; genus Crenuchus; species Crenuchus spilurus. Next base: position 4,247 of record BRDA01078180.1, read on the forward strand.
ACAGTTAGCATTTTATGTATATACTTATTAGCCTGACAGTTCAAATTGTGCACGGCTACTTGAGTACTTTAAGGTACCAATATCTGGCTTGTGACATTACTATTCAGTGAAACATTGTTTTTATAGCTTTACATTATTGTAAAATGTGATGTTTGTGCTCATATTTGTGAGTAATATTGCACATTAATATACATGGTTGAATGGCTGAGTCATCTAAGGTGCCAGATTCAAACGTGTTCTCCTTGCTAAGTGGTAAGGATTTTGGTCTCCAAATGGAGGCAATGGTTCAAACCCTACTTCTTGTTTTGCTGTAACCTAAAAATTAGAAAAGACTTGGGACTGAAAGGTCACAATATTATATCCCGTGAACCAGCAGGAGCAAGACCTCCAACTGCTCCCTGGGCACTGCGGATGATGGGACAAACAGTGTGTGCACTACCCTATATAGTTTTTGTGCTACTAGTGTGTGTATTTGTGCATTCACTGCACAAACGGGATAAAGGTGAAGGTCTAATTAATAGGTGTGAAGTGATGGAGTGTTGTTTATGGACATGCATGACAAGTATTCAGAAACTCTGAATTGGTTAGCTAATTTAGTTCAAATCTGATACATTTACATTTACAGCATGATCTACAGCATCTACAGCATCTACTGATTATTTACAGCATCTGATAATGCTGCCACTGTTACTCACCAAACATGACCAATACTGATATCCATCTTTTATGTTTCCTTAACATTTTTCAAAAGCACCACTGATTTTTTTAGCATTTCAAAAGAGTGGTTCATCCATAAAACATATTTATATTTTTTTTCTGCTGCTGTTGAATTAAGTGGGTTCTTCCTTTTGGGAAACTAATTATCCATCCATTCATTCTTGCAGATATTTCAATAATAAAAAAAAATTCTAAAAGCATATTTCTGGTTGAAAATACTGTGATTTTCTGCTGATAAATATTCTTTGAGTTCATGTTGAGGCATGTGACTCTAGGAAGTCTCTCAGTTCCTTAGGATATTACTGGTAATTTGCATTTGTTTTTAAAAGCCAGAGAACAAATCAATGAAAAACAGCAAATGCTAGTTCCTCAATTAAAAAAAAAAAGATTGAAATATGCAATCAGCAGCACCTTAAATATTTCCTTCATTAATTGCATATGTGTGAGGTAAATAGCTTTTTTTCATATACATGGGTTGGATGGAAAGCTGTTTATTTGTGTTTGAAAATAAAATTAGGATACAACAGGGAATGCAAGATGTACGAGTCCTAAAAGTGCAAGTTGTACAAAATGTATGCAAATACATGATTTAACCTGGTTTTGTTGTCTAAAGCAGATTTTTTTTTTTTTTTACTTATGTAATATTTTCAATGTGATGTAAAATTTAATAATGATAGATAGTAAAGACAATGACCAAGACTGAAGAAAAACATAAAAAGGCTTAAATAAGGATCACATAATGAGACACAGGTGCATACAGTAATGTGAAAGGCATAACAGGGACAGGACAATGGTGGAGACTAAACACACGTGCACATAGATAGGGGCACAGAACTGAAAGTGTGACAGAAACCTTTGTGTTTCTACTTAAATTTAATTTTTTATGTTCTGCAATATATTTAAAAATGGAAAAAATAGAAAAATGTAAATGTAAAAAATAAATACATTGAAAAATTATTGAAAGATTTTTGTTTGCATTGCTTTATTAACGTTTAAAATTTCACAAACAAGTAGAGCTGAATTTCAGTTTTTCTCTTGGTGAAGGCTGACTTGTGACATAAATATGAATTGTAAGATTAACCTACATAAAGTCCTTTCATTGCTGCTCAGTTTGAAAAAAAGTGATTAAAAATTACATTTACATTTACACTTACATTTGTTTGTGTTTGTTTGTTTACAACAGTGATTTAGACATGTGTTATGCAAATTATGCAAATCATACAAATTATGCAAATCATAAAAATGCTCATTTGATCAGTGCAATTAAAAAAAAATTCTTAAAACTGCTCACACACATTGGCAAAAAGACTGTATCAGATTAATAAAAATGCTGGATGAAAAATGCCAAGCAACAGTTGAAAGGTCAACTTCTCTTTAATGTTGAGAAATTAAGGAGAAAGTAAATTAAGACAAAATCTTAAAAGAAGCCTCATATTTCAAACTTTTAATAAAGAGATGAAACCTAAAAGCTTTGATGTGTCTTATCAAAAAAGTGCTCTTTTATCTAACAATGAGTCATAATTACATGTGTTATCACCACACAGCTGCGGCTGTTTCTTAACCAGGTGAAAGAAGTCTCAGCTGTATTTTTCCTGACATGCACCCTTCAGCTCAGACAGCTCTATTTTTAAATTGTCTTCCACCTCCAAACTTGTCTTCACTCCTGACCTTTTCTTCATAATCTCAGCCACAATCAGGCAACCTATTCTGCCACGCTCTGCAGATAATGTCACTCAGAACTCTGTTGAGGTTTACATCACACTTTCAAGTTGCTCCACAAGGGACGACAATTCTCTTTTCAAAACTGTTCTGTCCACTCTAAGAATCATAAATGTGGACAAGAGCTGTCTCAGACAGAAAGTGAGTGGATCACCTAAGCATTCATTTAGGATGTAATATTTACTGTCATATCAAAAATGATTTCTCAGTAGAAGATACAATAAAGTTGTTTGGAACCTGCTGTATGTTGCTAAGCAGCCAAACACAATAAAAGAATGTGAACAATAAAAATAAATGCACAACAACAGAAGTCTGGAAGTCATTATGCAATTATACATTAAGTATGGCCATAAAGTGGCCACAAAATATGAAAAAAGAATAACAAAAAAATATATGTAGAGAGTGAACAAATAGCACTAGGTCAATAACGTCAAAAATCTTGTAGTAAGCCCCACCCCTCCATAAAATGTTACCAATCTATCCTACAGTGTCTTTACAGAGAATAACATGAAGTATAAATAGAAATTATATACACATCTATGTGAGTACTGTAGGTTATTTTTATAAACAAAAAAATGCGACAGTTTGATGGGGTTTTAGCAGTATTCTATGGAGCCCTGCTGGAGAAAAAAAGAGAGAGAGAGAGAGAGAGAGAGAGAGAGAGAGAGAGAGAGAGATAGAGAGATATGTGTGAGGAGTCCTTGAGAATGTTATGTGCTCTGCGACATCTGCTACAGTGAAGCTGTTCAATGGCTGGCAATTGAGCACCAGTAACAATGTTGGGCAGTTTTCACCACCCTCTGCAATTCTTTCATCTCTGCCACCATGGAGCCGCTGTACCCCACTGCCACACAGTTGGTCAGGATGCTTTCAACGGTGAATTGGTAAAAAGCTGTCAGGATCTAACGGGACAGATGAACCTTCTTGAGTCTCCTCAGGAAATAAAGGCATTGTTCTGCTTTCCTAATCAGGGTGGATGTGTTGTGGTGCCAAGATAGGTCCTCAGAAATGTGGACACCAAGGAATGACCACAGTGACCACAGCTCAGTAACTTGCTTACTAAGTCGTGACCACAAATTACTATCTTCTTTCAAATCCTTACTAAATTGTGGTCATGCAGTTGATGCATGTCACCAACGTGGCTCTGAATTGTTCTGTAAAGTAAGTGAAGAATAGCCACAGTATGAATTAAATCATTTGTAGGTGAAGCTTTGACAGGCATAGAATTATTTCTCCTAACTGAGTCTACTAAAATAAATTCAGTTTATTTATGGAAATAAATTATTAAAGTAGACAGTTATATTAATGATGCTGTCCACGCATGTTCCTCCACAGTTCCTTGCTGCATGAATAATCCTAATCAGATCATTATCATTATATCATAAATGATAATATCGTAAATGTTAGTGTTAAAGGCTTTGTAGACCAAACTTTGTAGAAAATTTAAAACATTTATTCATCATATTTATTCACACTTTTATTTGTTTGTAACTCTAATTACTGTGCATTACAACAAGAGCAGTAACTGAATTTGATTGAATGTTAAAATCTACATCATTTTGATTAGTGTGTGCATATTTTATGCTTAATTCTACAAATCCCATACAAGCACTGCTCCAGAGGATGTCTCTTCAAATTTGTTTAGAATTACCACCCATTTGCATAACTAACTTACATGCGCATTGCAATTACATCCTCATATGACACTCATGGCCATCGCACCGTGTAATTTGTGTGTGGATTTTTTTAATAATATTACCTCAAGCATTCCAGTGCTGGTGGAAAAAGCAACAGTTCCTCAGTTCAAGGCAATTTCATATGAAACAGTAACAGTACATTGCAGTATATTATACAGTAATGCTGTAATTGCCTGTGGTTTATCTATTTTAAATGTGCAGGATAAAGTGCTGAGGTGTGATTTGAGCAGGATGGTTGGTGACACGCTGTCTACAGAAGATCAAAGAGCTTCCTTTCTTTGCTTTGCACTCCTCAAACAGCATTAATAATACAAGATCTTTCTTTACCTGCCTCATCACTCTGTATGTGACTGTGTGCATGTTTTAATAGTTTCCAGACAAAAAATGTAACAAAACCAGAGAAAAACAACAACAGGACAAAATGGTCTTCAAAAACTTTGAAAAGTGATTTTACAAAATGTGGATTTAAATGACACTGAATGTGTTAAATTACATTTTTCTTGGTTAGTATATAAGATCAGAATAAGGAAGGAAAAGAGATGCCACACCAGTTTTGCATGCACTCTAAATAATGATGGGTTGTTGTTTTTTTTACCCAAATACTGAGTTGAGCCTGATGGTTTCACTTTGTTTTGTTATTTTTACAGTGCTGAGTCATTTTTGGCCATTTTGTATAGCCCAGCTCATGGGTTATTGACTGTGTCACAATGTCAAACCATGCAAAGAGTCAATTTTATATATAAATGAATGACACTTGAGAAAGCTGATTAGAAGAGGCAGTTAAACAGCTTCTCATCAGGCAGTAACAAAATCAGTAAGAACATTTTCATAAAATTACTGCCACCATGAACTAAGTGGTTAAGATTATGGATGGATGGATGGATGGATGGACGGACGGACGGACGGACCTTGCATAAAATAACATTTTGCTACTTTCTATTAAGTGGAACCGATAAAAATAATCTGTGTTATATGCTGCATAGCTCTTGGTGTGATGTGTTACTGATAGAATTAGCTAATGTTAGCTTGCTATATAATATGATGTTATAATATAACATAATGTTATCTTATGTACAATCCCAGGATGCACACCCTCATCTCAGAAGCATCTATAAGATATTATTCATTGTATTTGGAATATATATTTAATATTTACATATGTTTATATTTGATTTGCAATATCAGCAATATGTCTCTAAGACATCACCTGTGGAGTTTGGGAAGACTTTCAGCAGCTGCAATCCATACCTTTCTTAGTGTAATATTACCTTTCAGTGTAATCATCATTCCTACATCTCAAGGGCATCCAACAGAAATGTTATTAGATTGCATTCAGTATGGGTGAATGGATGGATGGGTGGATAGATGTACTAATTCAGCTCTGTCATAGTATATTACAAGTACAAGGGAACAAAATGTAGTTAGCATCTACCAGAGTAATACGTATATATACTAGTAATGAGTTAACAAATATAAAATAAATATTCAAATATAAAAGTAGACAAAAAACTGTAATAGAACATTGTATATTCTACTGTTGCTCTAGTTACTAATAATTATTATAAATATAATTATATATGTGCATGTGTGTACAGTGTGTGTGTGTGTGTGTGTGTATATATATATATATATATATATATATATATATATGGAGAACAGAATAGTGAGTGATGCATTCAAATATATAGATATGTATGGTAGTCAATAATATGTACAGTAGAAATGTATGGAGTATAATGGTACACTAGTCAAAGTGTAATATAACAGAATGCAGAAGAAGTGTAGATAGATAGATAGATAGATAGATAGATAGATAGATAGATAGATAGATAGATAGATAGATAGATTTATTGAAAGAAGGAAAATTCAAAGCATCCAGTAGCAAAGAACACATAAGGTTCAAAATAGATACTAAATATAACATATAAAGAGATTCCACTAAAAGTAAACATTAAAAATTAAAAAATTTAAAAAATACACAGAAATAAAAATAAATAAAAATAAATAAGTGTATTACGTGTATTAGTGTAAAACGTAATAATTTAAATAAATACTTTATTATAAACAAACTATAGTAAAACTATAATAATAAATAGTTAAATAAAAAATTATTTATAAAATTGCAATATATAGAGTACTGATGTTGTTCTATCTGTCCAGTGCAGAGTTCAGCAGTGGGATGCCTGCTTGGAAGAAGCTGGACCTGAGCCGATTGGTTCTGGCACAAATGCTCTTGTGTCTCTTCCTGGGGTAGAAGGGGTCCCTGGTTGCTCTGCTCAGAGAGCACTGCCTGTAAATGTCTCTGATGGCAGGGAGCTGGGTACCAATGATGTGCTGAGTAGCTCCACTCTCGGCAGGGCCTTTCTGTCAGCCACACTGGAGCTGCCATATCACACTGTCAGATGATCTCAATAGTACACTGGTTATTAGGATCCAAATTGCTGAATTGACTATATTTTCTGATGAGTCAAGCCCTATGTCATTTACAGCCATGCTGAATGGTTGTCCCGCCTTATAGAACACTACATCTGGTTCTTAACTTGTTTGTGTTGACTCTCTGTTTTCTGAACACTCAAGGACTCTTCAACAGGGACACCAGCTGTTGGCACTTTGATCCACAAATACAAATAACCTAATACTGGTAAAAGTTTGTGAGAATCTGAGGAGACAGAAGGTTAACACTGCTGAATCTTTTTTTATCAAACAGGAGGTGCTGAAGTGCCAAAACAGATAATCAAAGATGTGGATGCACAGGAAATTCAAGCTGGTGACACACTCTACCTCTGCTCCATTAATGTACTGTATATGGGAGAGTGTGTGCAGCTGTTGTTTTTTTTTGGGTAGTCCACAATGAGCTCTTTGGTCTTCTTGGTATTGAGGAACAGGTTATTGGAAGAATACCATTGTTCCAGGTGCTGTATGTACTCCCAGTAGGTTAACTTATCATAGTTGCTGCTGTGGCTAACCACTGCAGTGTCATCTGCAAAGTTGACATTGACAGTCATGCATAAATATACAGAAGAGCAGAAGATGCAGCATAAAGTCCTGTGGCACATCAGTGTTCAGAGGTTGGAGGACTTAGGATTGCATTTACTCACATAATAAGTCCTGTTTGTCTCAAAGTCCAAGACCCAGTTACACATGTTGGTGTTAATTCCCAGGTGACTGAGCTTGGAGACTATCCTGGTGGTCCTGACTGTTTTGAAGGCAGAAATGGAATCAATTAACAGCATCTGGATGTATGTGTTATTGTTGTTCTGATGAAGTCAGAATGAAGAGCTAAAGAAATGGCATCCTCAGTCAAGCTATTTGAGCAGTACGCAAACTGGTAAGGGTGCAGTGATGATGGAAGGGCTGCCTTCAAAACCAGTTTCTCAAAGTACTTCATCACAATAGGGGTAAGTGCAACAAGTCATTCAGGCACACAGGAAGAGGGTTTTATGATGGTTGATGTCTTCCACCATGTGGTTACACTAGGCTGGTCCAGTGACATGTTAAATATATCAATAAACACCAAGACATGCTCTCAGAGCATCACCAGGGATATGGTTTCCATGGGTTCACCATGCACGGTGCTGAACACACATCTGTTGTGTGGTGAGTGGTAGGAGATCACAGCTAGTAAGGAGCTCACCATTTGTTGTGAAGTGTCTCTTGTCATGTTTAATGATGTGTTCAAAATAAGCATAGCTGATAGATATATATTAAGTCCACCACAAAGAAATGCTCCCACTAAGCCTTATCCCAAATTCTTCTAGTTTGTGCTACCTCTGATAACAGAAACAAAACAATCCCACTGAGCAGTAGAGTTTGCTAACATTCATTTTAGGAATTGGGTCATACATCCATTACATCCAATACCAGGCTTGTTGTTTGTGGAACAGTGTTGTTGCAGCAATGCTATTTTGAATGCCAACTTCTTAAGAATATATTTAGATTCATTTCTTACCTTGAGCGTGTACATGTATATTTACTTGGATATTAACAGTGTGTAGTGATATAATGACAGCACAGGAAAGACAATCTAGAAAAAAAATGACCATACTACAGCAGCTTTAGTTAAAGTTGAACATCAGTGCAGCTTTCTAGCTTTGGGAAGATTTAATGGAGCTGAAGGGCATGAAGCGAGATTCCAACCATGCTCTATTTCTGCTAGACAGGAATTATTTTTGAGTAGCACATCTGAAGATAACACAATGTGATATACTCTGAGGGAGTCTAACAAGTATATAGCTAGCTAGCTCTTCTAGTGGTTAACACTGACAAAGTCTGCTTGTCAGTTTGTGAGAATCATGAGTATAGCTATATTAAGGGCAGGGAATATGGTAAGAAGTGAGGAAAATATGCTTAGTAACACATTGTAAGTCTTGTCATTCATTTTATAATCATTTCACTGCTCTTATGTGATATGTACATTAACAAATGTTCCCTAAATGCTGAAGTCATTTTTCCTAAACAGTAAATGATTTAGTTGCAGAATAGCTCATATGAACAGATTAAAAGCTGAGCCGTCTACAGATTGTAGTGAAATTACATATTTAGGCAGTGATTTCTGTTTCTAGCTATTTATATAAAAGCAGATAATAGAGAATCCAGCTGCTACGGTGGGAGGAAAAATTATATAATTAAATAAAGTGCCCAACAGTTTTATTACCATCATATCTTCTGATAGGATGTTTCAAATGAAAGTAACACATGTCTATCAAATCCTCCAAATCTGTATATGATCTTCATAATATTGATAACAGATCATTAGAATTAGTGAGTGATTTGAATGAGGTTGTGAGGCTGCTAGGCTTACTGGGTACTCCTAAAGGGTACTCCTATAGCACCTCTAAAGCTCTGTTCCTAGAATCGCCCCTGCTGACACCTTAGAATCAGGTTTTGGGCCAATTTCAGCTTCTTATGGATGGATTTAAGACAGATTTTAAGCTGGATGTTTTTGCTGGACTTGGCAACCCAGGCTACAGTGGTTTCTTTCCAGGTTCTTTCTAGGCTAATAAGTACTTGGTAATGTTACTTGGTAGTACTGTACTTGGTAGAGTTTGTAGTCAAATTTGTCTTGGTCTCAGCCACCTTTCTGGACTCGAGCGAGTCCAGCTACCACTTAAACATTTATTTTCTGATTTTCTTCATCAGCACGTGCTGATAGCAGAGCAGACTTTAAACTGGGCCATAGTGAACTGAAGCTTTAGTATCGTTGGCTCGTTTTAACGCACAGTGTTCGATGGGGACAGCACAACCAAAAGTGAGGGAGGGCTGACATCAACTCTTCTCATTATTGCACAGAATTTGGCACCAAATTTAACAAGAGGCAGACGTATTTTGCCTTTATTTTCTTCAGGTCTTATTTGATATGTCAAGTTCTGCCCCTCACGGTTGCCCTAAACCATCCTTGTGCATAGTTGATTTTAAAGCAAGCACAATATTAAACACTTGCATGTGTCAGTGCAGGCTACTTTATTCTCTGGGTCTCTTACTTTATGAACATCCTGAAGGCATGTTACTGATGTGTACTGGTTGGATTAAAACCATGCAGTATTGGGTCGCTATATCGGTCCTTGCATGCAAATACAAATATAGACTCTCCACAGATCGAATTCATCAACAAACACAGCACACACACACCACATTCCATACTGATGAGTCCACTGCAGTTTCTCCTTTAATACAAGTCTGACCTTCCCCATCTCTTTCTCTCCCCCTCTCTCTCCCTCTCCATTAATCTCTTTCTCTGTATTTATCCCTCCTCCATCTTCCTCTCTCTCTGCCTCAGTTTATGCATCTCTATATATGTATATCCCATTTCCCATTCTGTACTTTCTCCATCTCCCCTCGGTTATGTATCTCTCTTTCTCTCACTCACACACACACACACACACACACACACACAAACACACACTCTCATGTTTGCTGTGACTAAGCACATAAAACTGCCCAACAAGTTTTTATGGTGTTTCTTTGGGTGCAAGGAAAAAGCTGAACAGTGCCCCCTGCTGGCAGCTGAACCACAGGTCATATTGATTGCAGCCCAGTCATTCTTTGACCGTTAACGATCAGTCGATTTCTGACCTGCTGAAATTCCCCCAGCCTGACAGCAAGCTGGAAAAGAGACCAGGCTCCAAGGTAATCCTGGAGATCAGAATGTAAGTCTCAATTTCACTGGTTTCCTGATGGATGAGAGCTTGTGGCTGAGGCGATGGACAGAATGAAGACCACTGAGATTAATCCTGCAATAAAAGGTCCATTACTTCTCAGTCATTCTTTAGTCTGAGTGGAACTTACAGTGAGCACTGATAATTAGGACTCAAAAGTAGTCAAAAATATTGAAGCAGTTAGGATTTAGTGCAGGGCATGATTCATTATAATGTGGTTAAACCAGGGGGTAGAATTCCAATGTAGGGTTCACTGATTACAGTTTGGACAGATCAGCTAGTAAGTTTCATATCCCAGAGACATCATAAAAGTAACAACGTAAAAATAACCTGTAGCTATACACTAGAGGGCCTATCATAGCTAGAGATATACATATTTACAGTTAAATTAAACTGTTAAATTACAGTTAATTATCAGGGATGGACAGGAAGTTGGTGAAGAATTTTGTCAATTAGTGTAAGCTGAATCAACTGCAGCTGAACATCAGCAAGAACAAAGAAATAGTGATGGACTTGAGGTCCAAACCTGCCTTGTATCCAGTCACCAATGATGGAGTAAACATGGAGGTGGTTGGGACATACAATTATATGGAAGTCTGAAAATGTAACACCCACATTATGTACAGAAAATTCTAGAGCCATTCGAACTTCCCGAGGGGGCTGAGCTTTTTTGGTGTGAGCTTTTTTGGTGTGAGCTGCTGTTCAGTTTGTTGTTGTGACTGCTATATTCTATGCTGTTGTGTGATGGGGAAACAATCAACTATTCATCCACAAACAGACTGAATAAACTGATTTGGAAGGGTGGCATTGTTGTCAAGCTGGACTCTTTAGAGTTGGTGGCAGAGCAAAGGATCCTCAATAAACCATGTTGGACAATACCTCGTGTAGGTAAAAAAATTATCAAACCAATTGAATATTTCTAAACAGTGTTTCTGCTACATGTCAATTAAGCCCTTGTGGGTGGAGCTCCATTCACAAAATGGCTACAGATCAGGTTCACTTTTGCCAATTCTCATGCAGCTTATATATATATATATATATATATATATATATATATATATATATATATATATATATAAAGCATGTGATTTGAGGAAGCCCACAAGGTTGATTCCAATTACGTATTAAGTGCTACTATAAGTCCATTAATTTTGCTAAGATCATGACAAAATTTGGAAACAATGTACAAAGCCGTCATCTGAAAAAGCTTGTATAGGATTGTTTATGTTAATGTACATACACAGGGGTTAGACAATGAAACAAACACCTGGTTTTAGATCACAATAATTTATTAGTAGGTGTTGGGCCTCCTTTTGCGGCCAATACAGCGTCAATTCATCTTGGGAATGACATATACAAGTCCTGCACAGTGGTCAGAGGGATTTTAAGCCATTCTTCTTGCAGGATAGTGGCCAGGTCACTACGTGATGCTGGTGGAGGAAACCGTTTCTTGACTCGCTCCTCCAAAACACCCCAAAGTGGCTCAATAATATTTAAACACAAAGACTTGCTGTCTTGGTCACAGATGCGCCAGCAAGACGTGCAGCAACAATTTGTCCTCTTTTGAACTCTGGTATGTCACCATAATGTTGTGTGCATTGTAATATACTATATAACTGTGCTCTTACCTGCTAACTGAACCTTCACACTCTGCTCTTACTGGTGTTATGTGACATTAATGAAGATTGGCCACCAGACTGGTCCAATTTAGCCATGAAACCTCCCACACTAACATGACAGGTGTTTCACTTTCATTCACTAACCCCTGTACGTGTGTGTGTGTGTGTGTGTGTGTGTTCCAAAATGGCCATTTTACAAATATTGACAACTTGAAAACCGCCTTGCTAACAGACTAGGAATGGTTATATTTTGTCCAGCTGTCATAAGAAGCTTCAGAAGTAATTGCATATTCCAAGCTTCAAACATTCAAACAGCTGTAAGCTTATTATATAAATAAATTGTTTGTATTTCACTTAGTCTGACAACACTTCAAGTTTTAGAAACAAAAAAGCCCTCAGAAACCAAGAAAAAACAAAAAAAAAACAAAAACAAGAAACACAGTATTGCTGTTGGCTGTTTGTGGCTCACCTTGAAATCAATGCCCCTTGAACACTAAGGTCATTGGTTTAATTCCTCTATAAACAAGGATAAACTGAACTTGCATATATGGGGCCAAGCACCTATAGCATCTCTAGAGACACATCATTAACTCAAATAACAAAGACATCATATTATAAATAACTTCCACTTTCTTGACTTATAAGAATTGGGCGTGCTTGGACCCCTATGATTGCTGCTCATGGCTATATTTTTTGTGTTTGGATTTATATCTGCGGCTGAGTAGATATTCCTCTAAACTGTATGAAATGTTCATTTCATGACCTTTATTTGTGATGCAGTGAAGCAAAATGATCTGTGATAAAATAATGCTAAAATAAGTTTAAAATCTCGTCTGTACTGTAATTCCGTAATATTCTTAGATATATTTACTCTATAGAGATAATTTTACTTGCTAGAGTATCATTTCTTTCAGTGTGCTGCTTTATATGTGGCTGTACTGAAACGACCCATGTCATTCATTGTTAAAGCTGATTCAGTCCAGCTCTGATATTTCAGCCCAATGTTCCTGAGTGACCAGAGTGGACTGACAGATTTCTACAGCCGGACTGTCACTTGATCTGCCCAGCAAATGCCAACTTGTCAGATTCCTGAGACTCTTATAGGCATGTGCTTCCTCCATTTTCATTCTGTTTATTTCACTCCCTCGGGAGCCACAAATCAATTTCAGCCATAAATGTCACATGCAGATGGAATGCTTAATTTGGCCAAATTCTGTCTGAATGTTAATGCTGACACAGATCTTTTTTATCATCGGGAACATTCAAGGGAACTCATATCTAAAGAGGCATGCTGTCTTTTTGGGTTGTCCTAAAAACCCATGAAGTATTGTAATGTCATGTTGGAGAATCTTTTTTGAAGAATTTGGGGAATGGAGAATTTCTTTTTTTTTTTCTCCTTTGGTAATCCATTTTTGGTCATCCATTTGGTAATCCAATTCTCTGCATATTTTGTTAGCCTCCTTTCACCCTGTTCTTCAGTAATCAATAACCCTAGACAACTCCGGAGTGCCGGTTTCCTGCACAGTTTGGTGATCTACCTGATCAAACACATCTGATTTAACGCGGCGGGCAATTAGCATATTTAATTGTTGTGTCAGAGCAGTGACATCACCAAACTGTGCTGGACACCGGCACTCCAGGACTGGAGTTGCCTACCCCTGCCCTAGAGGGTGCATTATTCTCAGCACTGTAGTGACACTGTTGTGGTGGTGATGTGTTGGTTTATGTTGTGCTGGTATGAGCAGATCAGACACAGGAGAGCTGCTGGAGTTTTTAAACACCTCACTGTCACGGCTGAACTGAGAATTATCCATCAACCAAAAATATCCAACATCCTGTGACCACCAATGAAGGACTAGAGGATAAGGAGCACAAAATGTGCAATAGCTACTCTCTCTGACTACATTCACAAAGTGGACCAATAGGGTAGGAATGAACACTTTAAAAAGCCAATCTGTGATCCACTCATGCCAGCATGATACATACTGACACACCACCACAACGTCATTTTTCACTGGCTTTTTTAAACATTGCTATCATTATGGCTGGTCTTTATATGTTATGTTGGTGGTAAACTTCTGCAGCTTGCTGCCAAAATTTTCACTCACAGAAGCTAATTCTCTCATACTGTGAGAGTTTTACAGAGAGCCAAGTCTCTCTGTAGCTGCTTCCTTAAGTTTGAGCTGCTGATGATCCTACTGGGGACTCATTTGGCACTCATCTGGTGAGTTCTTTAATTTCTCACACACACACACACACACACACACAAACATATATATATATATGGGTTTTTTTTTTTTTGTCAAATGACAAAAGAGGTTAAGCTGAAAAGTGTAGCAGTAACCCTGAGCTTCACCCAAAATGCTGGCCAGCTGAAGATAAGCAACAAAAAAATTAGATTTGTTCAAAATATAGAATTTATTTTACTGAAATGTATAAGATGGCTATTTTATCGAAACATCCCACAGTACATTCTCTCTGCAGATAAGAAAGGCACTAAATTACTGCGTCCCAATTGCCCTCATCCTGGTCTGCCCACAGACAACAATCACTTCAAACATCAAAGTTCTTTTCAAAAATGTTCAATACCAGCTCAGAGGGAGGTTCTGTGAAGAAAAAAAAATGTAAAGGAGATTTTTGTGAATTCTTGACAGTATTTTTACAGAATTTACACATATTGTACATATTCTGCACTAATTCGAGCTCGATCCTACAACCATACATCAAAGCAACGAAACACTGAGTAACCTAAATAGGTTAATAGTATTAAATGTAACTGAGCATCATGACTTCATCATTTATTTATTATTATACTGTATGTATCACTTATGGAAAATAAATAAATAAATAAATAAAATTGTCCCTGCATTTTACAATCCTTGTCCATTTTCTCTTTTGGATTTTCTGGGCCAAGGGATCTTTTTGATGTGGTGCGATGGCTCCATCAGCCTTTCCGGCATGTAACAAAATGCAGCGATTATAGAGACATGCAATATGGGATTTGCGAAGGGTTTGACCCATCTCTGTCATATCTTGGTGTGTTGACAAGACGCTATTTTTAACCAGAGGATGGGTGGAATCCTTCAGTCAAGCGTTAAATTTGTCATGCTTCTTTAGCATCTAATATAAAAGCATAGTCACGTTGTTGAAGGTTGCGCAGGGGAGGAGGAGGCTAGCTATTGCTGTTCATAAAAAACATTTCATGCTTCTTAAGCAATATGCTGCAGAGAGAGAGAGAGAGAGAGAGAGAGAGAGAGAGAGGGGGGAAAAAAGATCATCCCCAAAAGCTGTTGTGCTAAGTTTACACAATGCCTTTCTGAAGCATGCTGTAGGCGCATTAGCTTAGCATGGATCACGGCTTTCGATTATTTCCTGTTCATGAAGCTGCATCTTCCTCCACTAAGCCATTATTCTATCCATGTTCATTAGTTCATTAGTGTAGTCATATCTACAGGACATTTTAACAATTATCATTGTGTGCTAGAGTGATTTTCGGCAGTAATTTTATGATATATGGTGAATGCAACAATGCTGGATATGTTACCTATATATAAAAGACTAATAACTGGGCTGTCTGTGGGCTGAAAAATAATAATAATAGCAGGGTGGCCTATTCTTCATGTAAGAAAGAAGCCTTCAGGTTAGGACAGCCAGCCTGTGGTGGAGACGAATGGCAAGAACAGCTCATGTTTTTGGTGAGAGCCAGACTCATTGGTGCTTGATGAAGATGAAGTGAAGTGTTAAAAATCAATAACATGCTCGATACATCCTCAGAGGGCCCGAGCATGTGAGTGAGTGATGATGTGCTACACTGGCCTTGTGCTATGCTTTCTGCTTAATTTATACTGCAATGATATAGCATAGCATTGAAACATATAGTTAAGCTCTATGCATGGAAGTGACATTTACAGGTGTGAGACAATTAAAGTGATAGCTTTGCAAGCTTTACACTGTCCCACTGGCCTTACATCAAATGTATTCAGAGTCAAAACATACTTAGTGTCTGAAGTTTGCTTCTTTAGTTTTGGAGCTCCAATTGGAATGAAGATGTTAAAAGAGCTCACACTGGAAACTTATACCTGACCAGTTAGCATCAGTTAGCATCACCATTTGCTCAAATTGTCTTGAGTTGAGCCCAAATAGGCTTGCTTTTGTGGTTTCTGGCATTGTGTGAGACAAATCAGTCTTGCTGCTATTATTGATTATAGCTATAGAAAAGTACTTTTTTATTACTGGAAAAAATTTAATGACTCGTACCTGCATCACACATGACACCATGATACTACTATGTCAATGTGCTGTGCTGACAATGATCCACCTCTCAAATAAAATCTGGACAACTGCAGTCCTAAAGTCAGAAACTGAGCAATGAGTAATGGGGTAGAGGGGACTGATAAACAGTGTAGTTACCGATTGGCTAGAGTCAGTAACAGTATAGTAATCTATAGGGTTTGAATTAAAATGGGGTCTGGGAGCAAATGGACTAGGGGTGTGGTATTAAGAATATAACACCCTATATGTGATGGATATTGTACTCATTTGATAAGACTTTTGTTACTCTCCAAACCTGCATATATATATATATATATATTCTGTACTTGTTTAGCAACGTTCTACTCAGGGGAAATGAAGGAAGTGTTTACAGAAGAAAAGGGTCAGTATCACTCATCCACCACTGTCAGCACAATCTCCACATGATTATTGATTCAGGAAGAACTGATTTTTTGTATTCTGGCAACATAGCTGCCAACAGTAATCATTAAGCACTGATCGATGTGGGGACATTCCTGTGTCTGAGAGTATCCTGAAGGTCATTGGAAAAGTGTATACAGCCCCAAACTTCTGGATTGATCCAGTTTCTGGAGCCATTTCACAGGACATCTTGAACGACTGCATTTTTAAGAAAATAACAGGTGCATTGCTAGCATATGGACACTTCTTGCAAGTCTACTCATTTTTTTTTTTTTTAAGTCAAATAAAATTAAAATAAGACTACTTAGCATGTCATTTTTTTATTTTGTCTAGTGAAAGTGTACTTTGTGGCAGGTATATTTACTTGTTTTAAACATTATTTCTTCACTTTTACTTAATAAAAAATAATTGTTGAAAAAAAAGCTGATTATCATTATTATTATTATTATTCAATTCTTGTAATTATAAGAAATAGTAATTATACTGAATACATATATACTCCCTTGTTAAGATCACTTCTCATGTAAGTTCATCCTTTGTATTACTGTTATCATTGTTATAGTCTATGAGTAAATACATGTATACATTAAATACAATGTATTGTTTTACAGCTGAATTTTTTCATCTTCACTACACAGCACAACAATGCACATTATGTTTGTCCTGGGGCCTTCCCAGCATCTGAAGATATCAAGCGCTGACCTCTTTCTTGGGGCTGTCATTCTTTGTATTTTTTTGCAGTTACAAAGACCTGGGGGTGGTCCCTTAGGGAAGTGGTGCTGATGTGTAATTCAGATGGGTTGCTGCAATGTCACATAGAGTTAATTAAACTGGACTTGTCAAATCGTTCAGGGCTGTCATTGAAACATTCTGGGCTTAAACCCACAGGGCCAGTAAAGACACCCATGGTCCTGACCATTATTTGCTAGAGAAAAAATGTATGAAGTATTATTGTTGAGTCAGCTATGATGTCAACATTCCAAATGGCTATAAAGTTCATTACAATAGCTGCTGAAATGTGTGTGGATGTAATTGATAAAAGTACATTTTATAACTAAAAATAGTAGCAACAGTCTTCATGAAGCCAGAATTTTCTCCTTACTTTAGTCCATTTTTATAGCTAACAGTATGTCATGTGATGTCAGCAAACTAGCAAATTGATTTGAAGCTTCTTAACATTTCAACAATGTTTGAATAAGATGTGTAATAATCAGTGGTGGAAAGTAACAAAGTACATTTACTTGACTACTGTACTTAAGTACATTTTTTGAGTATTTTTACTTTACTTGAATATACATTTTTTGGTGAACTTATGACTTTCACTCCACTACATTTCAAAGACAAATACTGTACTTTTGACTCCACTAGATTTCTAGGAAGCTGGCCGTTACTCATTCCTTTTGGATCAGCATAGCTGTTGATGTTTTTCTTTACTGAAATGCAATTGGCCACACGCTATGCTCCTCACAAGAAGGGGAACCAATCACAGAGTCTTCATTCACACCTGGGATTTGGAATTACGCCATCGTTGACATCGGGTTACGCCATTGTTGACAGGAGGTGTAGACTTTTTGTTGCAGAGTGGTTCTACATGTCAATACATCATCAGGTGGTTTCAGCAAGGTTCTGTAAAAGCACTCAAAACAATACAGCAATGTACTGATATTAGAAAATAAAATTTGCACTTTTGAATACTTGAGTATGTTTAAGTGCATGTACTTCTGAATACTTAAGTATTTTCAAAAGTAAGTACTTCAGTACTTTAACTTGAGTAAACTTTTGACTGAGCAACTTTTACTTGTAGTTGAGTAAGATTTGACCACAGGTATCAATACTTTTACTTAAGTACTAGAGTTGAGTACTTTGTCCACCACTGGTAATATTTTAGGCATGCTGGTGCATAAATGCTCCCATTCTTTGTTTACTACATTAGCTCATAGCTCTAGTATGCTACTAAAAACCTTTAGATCATGGACATAATTTTGGGGAACAGATATGTCCCCTGCACTTTTTCAAAGACAGTTTTGGTCCCCTGCAGTTTTTACCATCCAAAAACAATGTTACTCTAGATTAAATGAAGACGGGTCAACATTTGGACCAAGCAGAAAATGGCAGCTCAAGCTAAAGCCTGTTTCCATTTAGACCGCCCACAAGCTCATCAATTGGTTCTTCCGATTCTTGTTAAGGTGTGATAGGACATCTGGTGGTAAACAGCATCTGGACTTGTACTCATTATACTCAAAATACCATTTTTTTGCAAGTTGGTTTGCCAGGAGTCCATTGCCCAGAGTTCTGCATGGGTCACGTCAGCTAGATGAATTTTAATATCAGAGATTTTCATTTACATTAACATTTGAATGAAATGTGTGTGGGGGGGGGTGACATGTGGGACACCTGCACTTTTTTAACAAATCTCCCCACCCCAACCCCACCCCTGTACTCAAACCTGTTGTGTCCCCCACATCTGAAATCAACATTTCATCAATGATTTAGACACAAAACATGTCTTGGTGGATCAATTACATTTATACTAAAGGAGGAAAATGTGTATATTAGATTAGAAAGGCAGGTGTGTAATACAAGCCTAGATTTACTGCTTTGTACTTTTAATAAAGAGAAACCAAATGTTGTTCAAGGTTGTCATGCTTTTCTTTAGTCAGGAAAAAGATCTGTCATATATTAGGTTAGAAAACATGATTAGATTAATCACTGAAGTTAAGAAGAATAATGTCTTTAATGAGTGATGTATGGCGGTTGGTATATCATTAGTTAATTAGCCTTGCAGTCAGCCTGCTTCATCATCTGCTACACCACCCTCACCTTCAACATTAAATGAAATAATGTGGACGCTGCGGTTCACTGAGAAAACCAGCTCTCAGATAACCCATCCATTTATTATCACTAATGAATCTGTCAGCACTTTTTAAAAAACATATTACTTCAGTCTTGTGCTCACTCCTTCACTAAGTCCTTCAGAAGGAGAATAATGGAGGAGTTTATCTATTCTGTGATCACACGCTTTAGAAACAATGACATGTACTTCATGACTAAGCCAGTTAGCGTTTCTAATTCATCTTATTTAGCTTCTCAAACACATATTTAGCCAAGTCTTAGGGAAAAATCATAAACAAAAACTGGATACTTTGTGTTGAGAATCTAATTTTAAATGTGAAAATAATCCACATTGCACCTGTAAGCAGTCTTTTTTGGGCTCTGCACAGTAATTTCCCATTAGGGAAAAATCCTTCTACAACAGAGCTTAATCTGTGTCTGGGAAATCAGCCAAATGAATTTTAATCAAGTCTTATTTTATATCATATAAATTACCAACAGCGTTGACTGGTGTGTCATACTGAAGAAGTTATCTAATTAGTAGTTGTTGTATACCTATTGTTAACTTCACGGTTACCAGATGCCAAAGTTAGGCTATGTAAAAGAAGTAGATTGGCACGGTGGCTTGATGGTTAGCATCTCAGTGCAGGAGTCTTGGCTTCAAGTCTCCATTTGGGTGGAGTTTCAATGTTTTCCCCATGTCTATGTGGGCTTTCTCTAGGGTCCCCAGTTTCTTCCAACAGTCCAAAAATGTCAGGTGAATTCTAACTTGCTTTGGTTTCAGTGTGTATATATCTGTGCATGTGTCCAATGATGGATTGGTGCCCTGTCCTGGGTTTAAATAAAAAAAAAAGTCCTGCCCTGCCCAGTGTGCAATTAAAGGGTATGGGGACTCAGTGCCACCCTGATTCAGTGGTTAAGAAGATGGATGTAAAAGAGGGAAATGTTCTGGGCTGTTGGCATATGGGGTCCCACAGTAGGGGAAGGAGGGGTTAAAGGGTGTGGTTTACTGTTGATTAAACCTCATGAAAATCAGAAGTCCAGAATCTCTATTTGACTATTTCATGTTGAGCCTGTTACTATTCAAACAGCATCAACATTAAAACAGAAAATCCTGAAAAATGTGACTTTACATGTAATGAATAGAAATATTCAGTTAAATTGTTAACAAAAAAAATGTACTTTTTCACAGTATTCACATTTTTGGAGATGCACCTGTACTTTAAGATAGAAGACCAAACCCAGTTAAATGGGCTGAGAGATTCAGCTGAGAGAGGACTGAGTCACAAAGAGGAGATGAGTTGGACATGGAGTGTGAATGTTTCATCACAAACAGTGGAATGTAGTGATGGAAATACATAGAAACTTAGATAGACAACAAGTTATTCATAGAGAGAACAACTGAGATTATCTATACTACCATCACATATATTGAAAAGGACGATATGTAAAAGCAGGTCAACTTTAAAACCATAATTAAGTTCAATCTTGGCAAACAAAACCCTATTTTTGAGATTATTATATAGAAGAATGACTATAGCCCATTGGCTTTAAGCATTGTTCTTTAAAATAAGTAAAATGATCTGCCATTGCAATACGATCAGTTCACTAGATTAACATTACTGAGTCTATGGAGGACTGTCCAGTAGCAAAAATATTTTCCGGTAATTTTATAATTTTATAATCTGGTAATAGTAATTTTTTTACTATTAAAATATTAAACACGGTTTATGATATTTAATCAAGAAATGTAAGGTAGCTTCATATACATCCATGTCTCGTATTTACCACCCAACCTTTTCAGCTGTCTCACAGCTTCCTCTCCATCAACTCAAAACACCATTCAAACCCATCACAGAATGATTTCCCCAGTAGCTTGGAGCTTTGTGTAAATCAATCTTGCTGTCCCAGTCAGCTTTATCAGCCTGGGGAGTTTGGGACAAATCGTAAAGGCTGGGGTGTCTCCTTTCAAAAGCTCGAGTGCAGTTTATTTACACCCAATAAAACAGACATCAATCCTCCTCAGTTGCGTACTCTGTAAATAACCACAATCTGCTGTATGGGTTTAATAACTATGACCTATTTCATTTGATGGATGGAGCTATATATCATTTAAAAGCATCACAGTGTGCAGAACCGAGGAGAAATGTTATTTATGAACGGTCATGTGTCATAACAAAAAAACAGATCATCATATCTTTGATTCAATTCAAATCATTTTAGTTTTATTCGTCTAGCTCTTCCTTCAACAGCAATTAAGCTGAAAGAGCTTCTTCCAAGACCTTAATATTGACTTAATATCTATCTATCTATCTATCTATCTATCTATCTATCTATCTATCTATCAAACACCAATGAGGGAGACAATGTCAAGAATACCTCCTTAAAAACACAAAGTATCAGCGAGAGGAACCAAGTCTCAAAGGAAAAAAATGAACCCAAAGAGCATGTGGAAGAACCACTGAGAGGAACCAAGTTTCAAAAAGAAAAGCTCCCTAAGAGGATAAGGAAGAAATACTGAGAGAAAATCTTTGAAATGTTATTTTAGAATTATACATAACCACACTGTATTGTTTTGGCACACACTGCAAAAACGAAATACCCAACGGGGTACTGTGAGATCTTGCTACCCCAGTGAGGGGATTTTGGCTTTATGCATGCCCAGTGGTTAGCTTATTTAGCCTCCAGTTGACTGATTCGCAGTGAGGAACAAGATGTGAGCTCCAATGTAAGTGCAAAAGGTGGGTATTTGTTCATGCAGGTGTAATAATAAAAATACTGTACAACAATGAAAGAAAAGGAGCCGTTCATTTATTTACATATATGTAGAGTTAATGAGTCATTAGCTGCAAAGCCTGAGGTGTACTAACACACATCTCTCACTGTTACAGTCTTACGTACAACTAGAGATGAGATCTTCCTTCTCTCTCTTCTCCTGAACTGGAATACTTGTAGCCCCACCCCGGGGTGAACCATTACACTATATGAGTACGGCAATCAGTTACAGAGCATGGCATTTACATAATAAACACAATACTTAATACATGGACATGTCATTCACAATATTATTAACAGTAAGTCAATTGTACACTGAGTGTACAATTGTTCTTGGCTGAGTGTTCCCTGCACTGTCCTATCAGCTATGGGTCCTACCAGGGCTGGTGCTCTGCATATGCAGACTACACACTGTGTGTGGGGCCTCATTTGGTGAGGGGAGCACCACCTAAAACTTCACTGTACATCCCCTGGGAGGACAATATGGTTTGAGCAAAATTAGTTTATTCACACATTCATCTGCCCACCAAACAATTGCCCTGCCTGTGATGGACTTCAATCACACGGGGGAGAGTGGTGCGTGGCAGAGACTTGCGTGTTGGATGGGGGCACCCAAAGCTTTTGTGTTTAGGGCACCCAGATGCCTAGAAGCAGTACTGGACCCTACCTTCCAGAGATCAGCAGGTAAGTGGCTCTTCTAATATATACACACTTGAGTATATACATGCAATGTATATAGTCTCTTTATAGTCTTTATAGGCCTGATACCTGGTGATGGGGTTCTCAAAAAAAATACATTTTAAGTGTTTTTCCATACAAAGCAGTTGGATAAACCATTAATAGCCTACAAGTTACATCACTGGGCTTCATCAAGCACTGTGCTTCAGTTATGGGTTCCTTAATGACAAAACCTTATGCTCATCTGTGGACCTTTGAAAAAGGGTTCCTGGAGGCCCCCTAAAGACCACTGTGGCAAACTGGGGAACCCTTAAAAGTGCTTTTAGTATCCATGCATTTTAGCTGAGAAGCACCAAAACAATATGACACTTTTCCTTTGCTGGTTTGGAAATAAAAGTAGCCATCAGTGATGGTGTAGTCATCACTGCATAGTGTTGAGGTCACATTTCCTATCAGTAGGATGCATGAAAAAGAGCACAAGATAAAATATTTTGGTGAAAAGGAATGTTCAGTATGCTGAGAGTGCGCTCTCTCTCTTTCCCTCTCTCTCTCACTCTCTCTCTCTTACACACACACACACCTGTGTCATTCTGCCAGCTGTTCCTTTCCCTTGTAAATGATTTTTCCTGTGTCTGTCGGGTGTGTAAAGCCCAGCAGATTCTAAGTGAAGGCCGTTAGCAGACGGAGAGAAAATGGAGGTTAAAGGCTAAACAATTACAGAAGAAGTCGTGGCCCAGATAAACACCCATACAACCGCTGCCATGCCATATAACATCTGTTTATTTCTTTCATTCTGCTTTTTGGGCAATTGTGTTAGCCAGGCTTTTATAATCCCATTCGAATTTGCCAGTTATTAAAGGAATATTCCAGCATTTTAAGCCTAATTTTCATTTAATGTAGCATACTGTTGAACACCCTTTCATTTGAATCTGTAAGTCTATACAAATGTGTTCTTTCAGACATGAGAAGTTTGTAGTAATTCAGTAGTGATTTAGGTGAATTGTCACAGGGTCTGTCTGATTCCAGAAAATGTTGTTTTACCATGCTTTTCAATCCACTGTTGGTGCAAAATGAATCTTTGTAAAATAGCTTTATTTTTTTAAATAGACATCCTCCCAGTTTGTTATATTCAATTTTCACACCCAGAACATGGACCACTACTGGAATAGGTTTGAAGTAATGTTTAAGATTTGCATTATTCACACATGTAGCCCTTAATCAGTACTTTACCAATATTCTTGTGTTCAGACATGTCAAAAAACAGGATGGTTTGCTCTCAGCATGAAGGGTCAACAGGGTCCTCTTTTTTGAATCCTGTAAAAATACACTCCGACCATATTTTACTATTCTAAACATTTTAATAGTTGTAACTAAGGGTTTAGTGAAAACTTTACATACAGTTCTAGTTTTAGGCTAATATAAAGTTTTGTTCAGACCGGCAGCCCAAACCGGCAGTGTGATTATTTGGCATATCCAATTTGAGTAAAATTATACTGTGTATATAAATATATAAATAACGCATGGCTTTTCTTTCTTACACAGGGTTTGGGTTGTAAGTAAAAAAACACATTTCTAAAACATTCAACACTCTTCTATAATTGCAATGCCATTACTTTACTTTTTCTTTTTTTTCTTCTGATCTGGCTCTTGTTCTTTATCTGTCAGCTTCTTTTACACATATACTACAGTGTGTTCTGCAGGCTATAGTGTACCTCTCTCTCTCTCTCTCTCTCTCGTGCACTCTGTGTGTGTGTGTGTGCGTGTGTGTGTGTGTGTGTGTGCGTGTGTGTGTGTGTGTGTGTCACTGCAGACCAAATCTGGAAGATGAACAGAAGTGAATGACGAACAGCAGTTCACTGCAGGGACTCTACAATGCATACAGTGTGTAGCTGCATTACTGTCAAAGATTGTTGCCCCAATGGGCCTGACATATCTCACCCTTCTCTCTCTCTCTCTCTCTCTCTCTCTCTCTCTCTCTCTCTGTGTGTGTGTGTGTGTGTGTGAGAGAGAGAAAGAAAGAGAGAGAGAGAGAGAGAGTCTTGCCTGGTGCTTGTTATTGGAATAGCAATGCCATCTCAAAGCCTTCATGATTAAAACTAAAATTTGCAACCCTCAGGGCCTTCTAAGTAAATGTTTGATTCTGTTTAATTGTGTATATATTTACATTTCTACTGCATGGCTTGTAGCACTGCTCTTATTTCATTGGCTGAAACAATAGGGTCAAAATTTCAGAATTCTCAATGAAAAATTGCCCAGTTATGCACCCCCACACACACACACACACAAACATCATTGGTATTTAGGTCGATTGCAAGTGAGAGTGCTTTCTCATTGCTCAGAACTTCAGGAGCCGCACGATCCTGCACAGGATTAATTAATTTAATTATATATATA
>BRDA01078182.1:0-18224 GCA_036984385.1 Crenuchus spilurus
AAAAGGCCCCCAAATTGAGGCAGAAAAGAGGAAATAAAGGAGGTTTACTTTGCAGCGTTGTGTGGCAGGACCTGGCATATTCCCAAGAAACACTCAAAGGATGCTTTTCTTTAAAACCCGAGAAACAACTGCAATAACCTTTCCTCTCTCTCTCTCATTCTTTCTCTCTCTCTCACAGGCACACTCATCTGTGGTACCTATATTTGTCAAGAGCATAGTTTACACCCTGCCCCATCTCCATGGACCCCAGAAGGGGGGCTCCCTGTCTGGCCTAGCCTGTGAGAGGCAGCTTAGTCTGGGTATGATGGAAGAGGGCTAATGAAGACAGATGGAAGAATGTGGAGAGATTGATTTACTGACACCTGAGCAGCAGCTAACCCAACATTGGTTTTCATTTATAGTCATACATCATTATTTTTAATGTTAGTTTTTGTGCTTAATATAGTACAAAAGGTAAACTGACATATATTTTATATTTATTAAATGTAAAGTGACCAGAGACAACATCAGAAGTGTCTTACCTGGACTAAGCAGAACCAGAACTGGACTGTTACTCAGTACAAAGTCCTCTTTTTACATTTAATTTGTAAATAAGCTCCTAGAGTCTGAGACACACAATCCAAGCTGTCTGAAGTCCAGTGTGCAGTTTCTGCAGTCTGTGATGGTTTGAGCTGCTGCTGCTGGTCCACTGTATTTAGTCCAAAGTCAACACCTACCAGGAGATTTTAGAGCACTTCATGCTTCCATCTGCTGACAAGCTTTATGGAGATGCCCAGCAGCTGCCCACAGTGCCAACATTAATACTGACCATCATATTACTGTGTTGTAACTCATGAGCTATAAGTCACACTGATCAACATTAAAACTAAAATGAAATTCATGAACTTACTTCAACAATCAACATTTTGCATCCCAAAAGCATTAAAGAGTAACATTAGAAAAGATGATGTAATGCTGTTGTAAACATGCCTCTGTCCAAACTTTTTTGAGTGTGATTCAGGCATCAATTTTTACATTTTATATTTAACAAATATAATTCAGTTCACCATTGAAAACACTGAACATCTAAAAATGTTCATTTTTGTTTATAAATTGATGAGATTTTTCATAATACTGTTATTGTTTTAGATGCACTCAGTCTTAAAGGGCCACAGCACAGTTTAGTAATTATCCTGCACTGACTTATTGGTTTAAGTCATGGAGGAACTTAAAATTTTCAATGAAAAATGAAATGCAGTGTTTTAGGTCATCAGGAATGAAGGTTGACACTTCTGACATGTTCAGTCCTCTTTAAAGGAGCCTTCAGGCAATACGTGCTAATGTGAAGGAGAGAACTCTACAGAAAACAATCACAAACATGTGTGACTGACTTTATAGAAGACTACAACATTAAGTAGAAGACTAGAACTTTGCCTGAGGACCAGGTTGGAGAAAATATGTCATTTTCTAAGCAAATTGAATCTGAAGTAAAGGAAGCAACCACCCCTCTACACAACTTTATACCTCAATCATCAGGCGTGACTGACACTGTATAACTAATTGTTACACAAATACAGTAAAGACACATTTACAGCATCACTTCTCTTATGTGAACTTTAATGTCAAAAGTCATTTAACTTTTTTCTGTACAAATGAATTAACTCTTAAACCCCTGTCCCACCTTTTGTACCCAACACATCTTCCTCCTCCTGAGCTGATAAATTAGTCCAGACATTAGAATACAAACACTAAACGGTGGTCCTGCAGTCTGGTCATGAAACGTATCTCAGTCCATTTTCTCTGTGCAAAACATAAGACTGCAGAAGTGAAGTATAATTATTATGACTAAAATAACTACTAAACATGTCATATTTGTACTTTTTAGTTTATGTAAACTGTTATTACTGTGATTTCTGTGATAAAACCAGGTTTTTCCCACCCATACCTACAATATTTTTACCTGCAACTCTGTTACCTGTGACCCTGTTACCTGTAACTCTTTTACCTGTTACTCTTGTTACCTTTGACCCTGTTACCACTTACTATTTTACCTCTAACTCTATTACTTGTGACCTTGTTACCTGTGACTCTGTTACCTGTGACCTTGTTACCTGTGACTCTGTTACCTGTGACCCTGTAACATGTGACCTTGTTACCTGTGGCTCTGTTACCTGTGACCTTGTTACCTGTGACTCTATTACCTGTTACTCTGTTACCTGTGACTCTTACCTATGACCCTGTTACCTGTGAACTTTTTACCTGTGATTTTGTTACCTGTGACCCTGTTACCTGTGAAACTGTTATCCGTGACCCTGTTACCTGTGACTTTGTAATCTGTGAATTTGTTACCATTGACCCTGTTACTTTTGACTTTTTCACCTGTGACTCTTTTACCTGTGACCCTGTTACCTGTGGCTCTGTTACCTGTGACCCTGTTACCTGTGACCCTGTTACCTGTGATCCTGTTACCTGTTACTCTGTTACCTGTGACTCTTTTACCTATGACCCTGTTCCCTGTGACCTTGTTACCTGTGACTTTGTTACCTGTGACCCTGTTACCTGTGAAACTGTTACCCGTGACCTTGTTACCTGTGACTCTGTAGTCTGTGAATTTGTTACCATTGACCCTGTTACTTTTGACTCTTTCACCTATGACTCTTTTACCTGTGATCTTGTTACCTTTGACCCTGTTACCTGTGGCTCTGTTATCTGTGGCTTTGTTACCTGTGAAACTGTTACCTGTGAAACTGTTACCTGTGACCCTGTTACCTGTGATCTTGTTTCCTGTGACCCTGATAAACGTGAACCTGTTACCTGCTGCTGTGTTAGCTATTTTAAGTACATATATGTAGTAAAATCTGTTTTGACAGTCTGAGGTGGAAAAGTGTTAAAAATTACACAGACATTCTCAGTGATTTAGGCAGGTCATTAGCACAATGGTAACAGATGAGGTATGAGCTTCCATTAGCCTCAGAGCTACAAACCTAATGGAGGAAACTTCAGACACTGAACATGTCATTTCTGATTGACTGCATTTAGTTTAAGGTGGAAAATTAGATTTTGTTGCTGAATTTCTTTAAGGGGGCTTATTCAGCCATTTCATTTTGACAGTCACAGTAAAGACAGCAGACCTGATGACATCAGCTTTAGTTAGTCTGCAGAAGAACAGTGCTCGTATTTGGATCACTGCTGGTGAGCCCCTGTAGCAGCCAGATGCCAGAGTCATTCCTAATGGACAGGTTATTTTTCTCAATGTGTGAACACCAGTTGAGCCCAGAATACATTAAATCTGAATGTAAATGTGTGAAGGGTTTATAAGTTTAAGTCCAAGCACACATTTAGAGGCACACACACTACATAAAAATACTTTTATAGGAAAATGTGAAGTTGTATGGACAGTAAAATATCGGTCACATGTGGCCTGGTGGTTAGGGATCTGGTCTTGTGACCAGAAGGTTGTCGGCTCATCCACTGTCCTGTGGAGGCAGTGGGGTGGACTCCTTTCTGAAATGGTGTAGTGAAGAATAGGTGAGACAGCGCACATCCCTGTAGGGCTACAGCCCAGAGAGGGTCTGAAATGTGCTCACTCACTTTGACATACTGTTTCCTGTTTGACAGGAAGTTATGGATCCAGTAGCAGACAGACGATGGGAGATTGGGCTGCCACAGTTTGTCCAGGAGAAGGTCAGGGATTGTGGTATTGAAAGCAGAGCTGAAGTCCACAAACACATGTGCATAAGTGTTAGGACTACCCAGGTGTTGCAGGATGCAGGAGATAGACAGATTAATGGCACCTGTTAGCTCTTTACCAAAACTGCAGAAGGTCCTGAAAAGCATCAGTCATGACTAAACTTAGATGTTACAGCAACTAGCCCAGCCATAATGAATTTGTCTGGACTGACCAGATTCTTTGTATTTGTTTAAAAGAACTGGAGGTCCAAGCAAACTCCCTACTTGCTGCAGAATCATCCTACAAGTTTTTGTCCCAATTCCTCAACAAGACATGTTTAAAAATATAGTACATATTTTGTACTGTACATAGTACAAAAGTTCATCTGTGACAGCAAAACTGGGGCTAAAATTCTGAAATGTGAACCCATCCGGCATGTTTAGCCTCCTTTTTGTCTTCAACTACTTAGCAGAATCTCCATGAAGTCTCCTGAGGCATCAAAATGTACCTCTGGGACCACATCTCATACAGAGAAATACTTTTCTCATGGCAGTAAAGAAGCCCATGAATGATAACATAATAATAAATAATAATAAAAGAACACTGTATATGAGATCTCTGGTGAGTTCCATGGGCATAATAATAACAATCTCTCTGTGCTAAGAATGCAGTGGTTGTGGAGTCTCTGTGCTTTCAGTCCTTTACCATTCAGGTCAAAGTCCAAATCTCAGTGCATCGTGGGCCAGGAGCAGTGCCGCTCCTAATCAGGGACAAGAGAGAGCAAGACTGGGGCTAATATCAGGGTCGTGACCCCTAGAGACGAGATTGTCCAAGTTGGTTGGCTCAGCTTGACTCTTTTTCTCTTCATCAGATGAACTCCATACGCTCAGACCATGTGGTTTACATGAAGTTGCCATAGCAAGAAAAATACAACATTTATACCTGACACCCTCCCTTTGGCTGTCTTACACTTCTAGTGACTGAACAAGTGACTGTAATCAAGAGGATATTTGCTGCAGTTGCGGCCAGAATTCTGTCATATAGCCTCATTTTTTGTTGCTGTTTGAGGGAGGTGATGTTTTCTCATGACAGCGAAGGTAAACCCAGCTCTATATTTCACAGTAATGTTGTTCTAAGTGGGACGGATGAGGCTTCCTGGATTCCTCCCATTTATAAGGAGTGGAGGATTGTGCACAGGCCCATTAAAAACACATCGACTGATACGATCGAGGGAACAACTTTCTCCTGCTTAGCCCAGCAGCTGGAATTGGAAACAGACTTTGCTCATTAATCACTGAGTTTGTCTTTAGTGTTGGACCTTCTTACTCTCTCTCTCTCTCTCTCTCTCTCTCTCTCTCTCTCTCTCTCTCTCTTTCATTTTCTTTCCATCTCTATTTGCAGAATAAATGCTTAAAGAACCCATGCTTGTATTCTCTATACTCCCCTAGTGTCCAATAGTTTTCTGCATCAAAAATACATGAAATATTTGTGGACACCCCTTTTACTGAATGCATTCAGACACAGGTGTACAAGCATGCACAGCTTGTCTAGTCCCTGTAGAGAAGTGCTACCAATAGAATTGAAGTTCTTCCTCCTCAAAATTCAATGTATCCAACCCTTTCTATCTCAGGACGCCACCCAGGTGCTGATCCAGTCTCGCGTCTTCTTAAGACTTGACTACTGTGACTTGGTCCTGACTGGCTTTCCTATGCGAGTCATCAGGCCCCTGCAGCTCATCCAGAATGCAGCTGCTCGGCTGGTCTTCAATCAGCAGAAGTTCTCTCATGTAGCTCCACTGCTGCGTTCACTTCACCAGCTCCTCTCTACCTAATAGCAATAGTCAAGTCTTGAGCCGCACCTCGAGTCCTTACAGCTTTTAGTACAGCTTGGTTTGAACCTCCATCCTTCAAGACATGTGGAAGACTGGCATCAAGACTGTCCTAGCACCCATGTGGTGGATTGAACTCCCACTGGAACAGCAGAGTCCCTCACAGTCTTCAAATGCATCACATCTCTTTGTGGAGCACTTAAGTGAGCACTAGTTTAAAACTCTTATTGTAATGCATTGTTATGCTCTTATATTATGTATAATTGTGTATCTTTCTTTCTTTCTAGGTATTAGTAATGGTTTTGTTCTAACTGTGTCTGAACTGAAGAGTAATTTGGACTCTAACCTGTCTGTACTAGCTGAGATAATTCTCTTAATGGAAACAAAGCACTATTATACATCACTCTGGATAAGAGCATCTGCCAAATGCTGTAAACGTAAACTGTGAGGAAAGCTTGTAGGCTGAAAAAATTGTGTCATTTGGAAGTCAATAAAATATTGGTAACTATACGAGTGCTACTCCTTTTTCTCTTTTTGTTGGATGAGGTTTCTCGTAGAGTTCATACAGCAAAGAGACTTAAACTTGCTCAGATGCTTCTCCTGAGAAAAAGATCTTTCCTGGTTGAGATAAGTTGAGTAAAGATCCATATGACCTCTGTCTTTTCTATTTCAGGACTGAGAGTCTTCTCATTCTAATTATAATAAGGAATGTTGGGAGACTCTCATGAGCTATCAAAGAGAAACATCTGAATAGTAATAGGATGCTCCTTTGGGATACTTCTGTTAATTTTGTCCTGAATAATAACATCTCTGAAGTGTCTGACACCATGTGTGACATGTAGCTCAGTATGTGGGTCAACTTACCACCTAACTGTGGATGGTAATTGGGGCTGACGTGTCTAACTGTGAAAGTCTCCGTCTTAATGGAGTTCATTTCAAACCATTTGGGTGCTTATGGAGTGGAGAAAGGCGGTACGCTTGGTGTTGGCTGGAGAGAGGTCTTGTTTCTTGTCGATTTGTTCACCGATAAGTGAAAGTGACTTTCTCACTGAGTTTGCTTAAATTTCCAACACACAGAGGTTCCCAATCTGAACCTTAAGAACTTTAAACAAACTCACTTTTATGTATTGACTTTGGATTCATGGATTCCAACCTGGCAACCTAGATGGATTAGCTCTGAACACAAGGCCGAGTCAATGTTGGTTGGTTCTTAAACTGGTGTTATCCATGAGACAGAGGTCTGCATAGGACAGATTATTTTAATCCTGACAAAAATGAGTAATATTGGTCCCACACCCAATTCAGCTCCCACCAGCAGTCCCATACAAGGTCAATGACATTCAATATTTGACTTACTCTATTCACAGATAACTGAAATAATGAGGTAGGTGTAAATATGTTTTCTGGTTTAAAGTTTGATCCCAGACGATGGTCTTCTGAAAGTCTCCAGCGTTCATCAGATGCTTCAGCTCATGGTCCAACAGTGGAGAACAACGTGGAGACAGACGTTTACACACCCCGAGCTTTACAGGAAAAGAGATTTAAGTCATTATATTCATATTCCACACAGATGTTCAGTAATGGATGATGACTGACTGTGGTGGGTGTTTGGACTCGGACCAGTTGGGTTCTAATCAGGGCGTCAAAGCTTCAGCAAAAGGTTTATGTGGGATCGTTTCACAAATGTAAAACACATAATATAATGATCTATTACATAGTGATCGGGGTTTAGTTGAGCTCACATCATCATGAAAACATCACTCCTGTATGAGATGTTTCGTGTGACTTGTTTTTGTTGTAGAAAAACTATGATGCGTTAACAGTGTTTATTAGCTGTTATACCTCAGAGAAAAGAAATACTCTATCCTGATTGGCTGACAGGTTGAATGGTAGCATTATCCAGCATTTTGCCATATACACAGTCATATCAGAATATTATGACTTCCTATCTAATATTAAAAATACCCTGCCTTGGCTCTGAGGACAGTACTGAGACATCATGACGTGGACTGTATTAGGTGAAAGAAGCTATCTGGAGGCTCTCGCCTTGATCCACTGTGGTGTGTTGATTGCTCTCACCAAAGGCACTGTTCCTCTGGAATCAATGTCCCATGGGGCACCACTGTTTTGTCAATGTACAAGAAGTCCATTCTCAGTGCACCTTCACTACAGCATCTCTAGAACATCTCACAATGTTCACAATGTGGACTTAGCGGTTAGCACGTTCGCCTCTCAGCGCTGAGGTCTTGGGTTCAAGTCCACATCTGAGTGGAGTTTCCATGTTCTCCCCGTGTCTGCGTGGGTTTCCTCTGGGGACTTTGGTTTCCTCCCACAGTCCAAAAACATGGAGATCAGGGGAATTGGATACTCTAAAAAATTACCCTGGTGAGTGTATGAATGTGTATGTATGAATGTATGTATCTATGCCCAGATATGGTTGGCAGTCTGTTCTGGGTGATCCCCCAAGTGCTCGATGCAGTCCTCCAGGTGGACGGTCACTTCCGGTTGAGAGTACGCTGTGCACAACTGGCTACCGCTTCTCACCAGTGTGTGTGGTTGAGTGTGTGTAAATGGAGTGTGTGGATTGTAAAGCATTCCTGGTTTGAGAAAGGCGCTATATAAGTGCAACGTTAATAATAATAATAATAATAATAATAATAATAATAATAATTATTATTATTATTATTATTATTATTATTATTATTATTATAGTTAGTGGTTTCTGAGATGCTGCCTCCACCATGCTTCACCTTGTAAACTATTATCATCAGTCACATCACATCTTTTGACCATGATGATGGTTTTATACTCTGATACAACTGATTGGTGAGCTCACATATTTACACATGCAGTAAACACTGTCACATGACATCTGTGATGTTCCAGGTGATCATAATATTCTGATATGACTGCGTATGTAACTAAATATGCAAAAATAATTCAAATCAAGATTTCAACAAATAATGAAACATATTTTAGAAAATGCAGAAAATAAATGATGGAAATGTGACAAAACCTCTTACAGTGGTAACCCTACTTACAAGTTTAATCCGTGCAGGAGCCGAGCTCGTTAGCTGGTTTGCTCGTTAGCTGGATGCATTTCCCCCATAAGAATACATGTAAAACTGATTAATCCGTGTCAGCCGGCCAGTATACAGTATACTTTAATATGCTAAATAATGTGTTTATATGGGTTTTTTTTTAAATAAACGAGACGACGACGACACTCGTGTAGGCTGGTGGCTAAGCAGAGGGAGACCGACGGTGCTCATGTAGGCTGGCGGCTAAGGAGGAGAGGAGGACGGGTGTACGTGTATGGCATGGTTACACTTATCATATGAAAAGTAAAAGTAAAATTAAAACTTTCTTGTTCACTACCTTTTGTTTTCTTTGCGTCGCTTTCACTAGCATTTTCACTTTCACAAAGGTAATGACTGACCTCTTCTTCTACGGTAGCATCTAGGGGATGCTACGACCGCCGCCCCCTAGCGGTTGGCATACTTGAACTAATTTAGGCTACTCGTTACTTGGAATTTTATTCGTTACCTGGAACAGAAATATTCAGAGATCTCGACTCGTTACCTGGAATACTCGTTAGTAGGGATGCTCGTAAGTAGGGTTACCACTGTATATGACTTTTTTTCTCTCACATCCTTGTTTACTGAGCAGGAGAATATGAACAAGGCAGGATGGGCTTTGAATTGGCATGAAATAAGAATTTCATGATGAGAAATGAAGGTAATATTCATTTAAAAAATATATACAAATGTAAAATATGTAACACTACTACTGACCTCTCTGAAGTGATTGTCCATGGCTTTTCCATCATCCCTGCAAAGATCGCTGTGTACCTGTTAGATCACCACAGACTGAAGGCTATTTATTTAAACCTCTGAGAGAACAGCACTGCTGTACTTTCTCAGGTGAGTTTTACAACATCAACATGAATCAACAGGATGTTTTACTAACTGGACGTTCTTGGCCTTTAACACATATTAGTTCAGTTCATTAGACTTTGAGTAGCTGTTCAGAGGTTTGAAAGATGAACTCATTCAGCTCTTTGAGTATTGTGTGGCGACGTCCTCTGTTCTTCTCTACGTGAGTCTTCCTGTAGGTCTCGGCTGGAGTATGGATGCTTGCTTAGGTTTTAGAGGTACAACAAAGAAACCCCACCCCATGCCCTCATACCATTAAGAGATGAGGTCAGACCGGTCGTGTTAAGGCCTTTTTTTGAAGGTAGAAGGGGTCGTGTAGCCGTGCCATTGTCCAGTGACATCCAGGGTGACCCGGCGTGGTGGCCCCCAGGGTCAGGCTTTGGGCTTTTAGGACTTGGCTGAATGCAGAACCAGATGCTTAAGTGGCCACTTCAATGAGAAGCAACAAAGCAAAACCAACAAGAGGAGGATGAGCGGCTCACCGGGATGGCCGGACAGAAAGTTCCTGTCTGGGCTTTGAAATGACGGCACTGTAAACCATAGGAATGAAAATGAATCTGTCATTCTGGAGCACTAGTCTCAGAAGTTATATATACATACAGCTCTGTAACACATCTGCACACAGGCAGGTTCTCTGTTCTTACTGTTTATAAGTCTGTTTCATTCTAGAAACTACTGACAACATTTCTACCAAATTCTAAACCAAAAACGTCTTATTTACAGCTTTTATAAACAGAAAATGATCGCCTGGGTAGATGCAGTGATGTCAGAGCTCCAATCACGTAAAAACACGTTTATATTCATTTTAATATTAAAGTTGAAACTCAGACGTCTGTTTGGTGAATAAATCTGATGTGTTTATCATCTCCAGACTTTCACATCCCTGATGGTGACTTTATATCAGCTTCATTAGACCATCCATCAGCCTCCTGATCACATTCCAGATGTTTTCAGTGGAGTTCAGGTTCTGGAGATTGGACTGAACATCTGGAGTGGATGTTATTTTTTCCAGAACTGTGTATTTTTCTATTGTAATTACTCATCAATACAACCCAGTGGGAATTCACAGGAAATTTTCTGTAATTTCACTGAAATAGTATCTCAAATATCACAGATTTTATGTGTGTATATGTTACTATTGACCAGCATAACTTCTCTCAACCCATATCCAGATGTTAATGAAAGTCTCACAGACTAATTTATTTTGAAGAAAAATATGCATATTTTTGAAAACTTGAACAGCAAACTCACATTTAATTTTATCCCAATTATAAAAAAATGACATTTACAATAATATAGAACCTTTAAAGAACCGAAAGAACCCAGCTAACAAGGAACCTTCAACTTTGGCTACAGAGTTAGAAGCAGTGTTAGAAGTAAACGTTCTCTAAGTTACATTAATGAAACCTTCTAAAATAACTATTGTTGCAAATAACATAAAGGTGATGTTCTAAATTCTTGTAACTTCAGAAAAAAAATCTGGAAATGTTAAGAACACTGAACATGCTTCACACTGAGGAAACATTCCAGTGCAACATTTCCACAACAAAAAAGGAACATTAGCAGAATGTTCTGAGAACATAGTTTTGAATGTTCTCAGTCTGTTCCAAGATAGGATTCCTAGAACATTAAATTGATGTTGCAAATGAGGTTGAGGTGATGCTCTGTGAACATCCTTGTGTCTTTACATTCTGGAACATTAAGAGAACATTCAAAATATTCAAAAACAGCATTTCTAAAACATTATATAGTTGTTTTTTTATGTGAGGTTGAGGGAAAGTTCCAGGAATAGTTTTGCACCTTTAGAAAGAAATTTTCCAGTTTTCTGAAATGTTAAGAAAACTGGACAGGTTCCGGTTGAGGGAACATTCCAATGGCAGCGTTCCAACAACCAATGTTCTAAGCCAACATCCCTAAAATGTTACATTCTTATTCGAAATGAGGTTGAGGTGACATTCAGGCAATGCTGAGAAAATGGGACAAATTCATGTTGAGGGAACATTCCAATGCAGCATTCCCACAACCAAAATGAAACATTAGGAGAACATTCTGACAACGTAGTGCAGACACAGAACTGCTGAGGAACGTTTACTCTTAAGAACGCTGAGCTGTCCGTTCCTCTGGGAAGGTGCAGACAGCTTGACTCTGTGGGAGGGAAGTTAGTCAATATCCATCCAGAAATTCCTCCTGGATTCCTCGTTCATTGATTTGCTCCCTCTCAGAACCCATTGGAGCACTGAGCTGTGGTCTGATGCTGTTATTCAGCCCTGGAGACCTGACCTGCTTTCACAACCTCTGGGTACAGTAAAACTGATGCTGTGTGGAGGCTCACAGGAGGGAGGCTTGTGAGGAACTTGGTGCTCATCCAGGTGAAGATGTTTCGTCCCAGCTCTCCAAAACTTCCCACCATCATGCTTATCTCTGTCTAGTCTTCGCTAATGTTTCCATGACCCCCCCCCCCGCCTGCACCCCTCCCCTTAAATAGCAGTGACTAATTTGTACATATAAACCAGATTAATCCTGACTAATCCCCTGTGTGCTGAGATGAGCCTTAAATGGCTTCTGAGCATAACCTCTGCTGTGCCCGCTGGTACACTGTGTCCATCACAGGTCACAGGAGAGAAGACCATCAGTTCATTTTAGTCAGTACTTTCTGTTTACTGTGTAATGGGTTTTGTACTCATAACCTTATACATCAATCAGCCACATCACTAAAACCTACACATACAGTAAGTGTCACTACAGCACCAACCAGCTAACAGTGTCAGGACTAGAGGACCAACACAAACTGCTGAGCTGCTGCCTCTGACTTTACATCTACAAGGTAGATGTACCAAGACCAACAACATCTAATAGAGGTAGGTGTGTCTATTAGAATGGCAGGTGTGTCTAAAAGGGTGGTATGTTTGTATAATTGGGTGGTAGGTGTGTTTAAAAGAGGTGGGTGTGTCCAATAAGGTGTCAGGTGTGTCTAATGGTAAGTGGTAAGTGGGTCTAAATGAGTGGTAGTCTAATACAGTGGTACAATTGTCTAAAAGAGTGGTATGTCTGTTTAACAGAGTAATGGGTGTGTCTAAAAGGGTGGTATGTTTGTCTAATAGAGTAGTAGGTGTGTGTCTAATAGGGTAGTAAGTGTGTCTAATAGAGTAATATAATTATTTAATAGAGTGCCGGTGTGTCTAATAAGTTGGCAGGTGTGTCTAAAAGAGTGGTAGGTGTGTCTAATATACTGGTAGGTGTGTCTATTAGAGTGATAGGTGTGTCTATGAGACTGGTGTGTCTAATAGAGTGGTAGGTGTGTCTAAAGGAGTGGACAAAAACACAATTTGAAGTTATCTGAAATGCTAAGAAGTAATTTTATGCACAGTTCAAAGTGTAGACTGTAACACTTCTTGAGACTATCGACATCTGTACTAAAACACAAAATAAGATCTAAGATACTCAGGAGAAACATCTAAGCAGCAGATGTCTTAATCTTGTTGTCTAGGAGAAATGTTTGAGTCCATATTGAGATTGTTGGCTTTTATAAATATTGGCTAACATGAGCACTATACTCAGGAGAAACATCTAAGCAGCAGATGTCTTAATCTTGTTGTCTAGGAGAAATGTCTGAGAAATGTTTGAGTCCATATTGAGATACTCAGGAGAAACATCTAAGCAGCAGATGTCTTAATCTTGTTGTCTAGGAGAAATGTCTGAGAAATGTTTGAGTCCATATTGAGATTGTTGGCTTTTATAAATATTGGCTAACATGAGCACTATATTCAGGAGAAACATCTAAGCAGTAGATGTCTTAATCTGATTGTTTAAGAGAAACATCTGAGATGTTAGTGAGATCTGCTTTTAGAACCATATGTGGCCTTTAATGATATTAAAGGTGTGATAGGAGACCCGGTGGGCTGCGTATTGATTGGGTATAGATGGATGGCTGTAGATAGGACTAAATCCCTCCGTTTGTTTAGCGTCTTTGGCTGAGTCAACACTATGCGGGTGGGTTTCGCCATCTGCTGACAGATAGAGTCATCAGCGTGGAGAGCAGGGGTTCAGAGGCCAGGGGGCAGGGGCACAATGACCACCAACCCACTTTCTCTTAACCACCCCCACCAATCTCCCAAAACTCCCTTTATCACCACTCTTCCTCCCCCACCTCCTCACATACTCTCAGTAAGGGCTGTTAAACCTGTAGGAAAGGTCCTGCTGAGGAGATGACAGCAGGTCGGGAGGCAGGCGGGTTTAGAGGGGGTGAGGAAGGAAGAGCAATAAACCACAGCGGCCGCATTTAAGACCTCAATGACTGACTAATTGAGAAGCTATGAATTACTAGAAGCTTCATCTGGATGATTCAGAATCTGGTTCCTGGGCTAATGTCTTTCTGTCATAGTTTCCAATCCATCAGCCATGTTTATTTAATCTCAAATCTGCTTATTTTAGCTCCAGATCAAAATAAATTAATCTCAGAGCCTGCAGAGCCGTCCAGTGAGCTCCAAAGAGATATTCATGGAGCTATGAGAAATATTAGAATCCAAAATATGAAGTTATTTTGTTTATTTATGTATTAATAATATTCAAAATAGTTAAAAGTGGTTGAACAGGTCTGTGTGAGCTGGATGCAGGTGGAGAGAAGATCAGTTGATATATTTTGCCTGCTGTAGTGATGATTGTGATGGTCTGTAAGATATTAAATGATAATGATGATGATGATGATGATGATGAATACTGTATTGTGCTGCTGCTGCCCATTGTTGATCAGGAGTGTCATTATTAGTGTTCTAGAACCATAACCTGAGTTCTGTTCCATAATAAGAGGAGAAAACGGTCAGATAACAGCAGACCACCATGACCTCTCTGAGCTTCAGCAGAGTGCAGAGCTCCACAGCAGCTGTCACAGAGAGGAAGATGGAGGGCTTTTGTTGTTCAGGTAAACAGAGAGATGTTCTGTTTGCTTTTCCACATAAACAAACACTTCTGGAGAACACTGGCATGCCTCAAGCTCACGGCGTCACTCATCCTGCAGGCTTTGGTTGTTCTCAGAAGAAGTCTCTTGCTGGGTTTAGAGATTCATGACGGAGATCTTTCACTTAAATTAAGTGTTGGTTCTTTGGAGTGATTCCAATTTTGGCTCTGTTTGTTCTTCATAAATAAGTAGAAGTAATAGAACCAATAAACATTTATAATCAGTAGCATCTCTAGAATAGAAAGTCAGGTGGAGCACAATAAATTCTGTGGGCAGCATCTCACTCATCAGTAAAACTACACACAAACCTACTCATTCAGTAAATTCAACCACAAATGCATTTCATCAGTGAAATTCCAAAAAGTATAATCTGGTGTTGTGCCAAATTCAGCACCCCTGCCATGAGATGTATCCCTTGTCAGGAGACTTACTTAGCGGTTGTATTCTGTTGTCTTTACTCTGGTTATTGTGACCAAAATAACAGTCATGAATAAAGGAAAAAAAGCTTTTACTGAGGTAAGATGACTGTGTGTTATCTGTTAACTTTCATTAAATTGTTGATGTGATTCATTATATTACTTCACTAGCAGCAGTTAACAGTTACTGTGATGTTTTTGAATAGCAAGCTGCGTAGCAACATTGATAAACAATATTCACATAAGCTCGCGTATGCAAATTTTTTATTTTTTATTGGCTGCTCACAGCATGGGTCAGCATTAGCGTGACACCACAACTCATTATTGTAAGTGTGTTGCACATGCACAATGTTTTCTACTGCTCACTTGCTTAAATGGAGGTTGACTGGCCTGCCCCATCCGCACCGCACGAATGAAGACTGCTGAACATACTGACCTTGCGCAACATGTAAAGGAATATTTGAAATGTATTGGGAACTACTGCCATTTTCATAAATCAAATACAAAACAAAAACAAAGCTAGAAATGATATTTTAGAAAAAATGAAATTTGACAAACATTTCAGAATCAGGCTCCACTTACTGCATATTAGAATTAACTCCACCCCCATCTGAGTATCTCCACCTACAGCTGATGAGCTCTGGTCAGCAATGTTGTTTTGTTTATGGAGAGAGAGATAAGCACTGGATCTTCTGTAAAGAATAGAACCTGTACGTGTGCGATAACCACTTTGTGTGTGAGTACCTTTTCAATCTGGGTCAGACCAACTGAACGCTGTAAAAAAAAGTGGGATTAATATATTTTTTTTAATCCTTAAAGTGGGATTAATGTTGACTGTGCACAACAATGTGAGTGAAAATGTGTTTTTGTGGATTTCTGGTGATTTCTACTGTGTTTGTGGTACTTTCTGATGTTTTGAGGTGAGTCCCAGATGCACCATCAATACTGCAGCAGCTACATTTAAGAGCCCACCTATTGGTGAAGACCACAATGTTCTCATTGTGTTTTTACACTATTAACATTCTATAAAAAACTAGTTTGTCTAAAACTATGTAATAGGCCTTTAGTCAAGACCAAGACCAAGTCTTAAGTGAACCAAGTCTGAGGTTTAAGTTTAATTATTAAATAGTAATAAATTTGTTATATATGAACATCACATCAGTGACTCAGACTTTGATCCACTGATTTCAAAAATCATGTGATGTTGGATTTGCAGGTACATCAGATTCTGAGAGCTGACTTAGTCACATAGAGACCAGACACAGCCAAGTCGGTTCTCCAGAGGAGCGTCTTTACTTATCTGTACATCAGGAGTAATAATAAACAGTGCGGTCCAAGAACAATTGATAGAGCTTGTAGAGATATAATCAGTACAGAGTTTATCCTGACTCTCCACTTCCCGTTTGGCACCACCAGTCCTGACCATCCGTTCACTGCGCTTTGGCTTCAGCCAGCACTTCAGTACAAGCTCCAGATGTCTTGATTTGATCGTCCACTGTGTCCCCCCTAAATAGAGGCAGGAAGAGGACGACTGGCCCCATTAAAGAGTAAATTAAATACTGTATTTAGCCATGAATCAATAAATGTGAAACAAAGGATTGTTTTCAGGAGACGTTTCTGTGTGAGATTTGATCTGGGTGAGGCTAGAGTGTGTACAATATATTCTAATACACTACAGTCATACATGAAAAAAGTTGTTTTATTTCATAATTTAATTCAAACTATATTTTTCCCTTCATTACATAAAGTTCATACTAGTTTTAATGTTGATCAGTGTGACTTATAGCTCCAGTCAGTCACAGTAATATGATGGTCAGTAGTAGTGTTGACACTGTGGGCAGCTGCTGGGCATCTCCACAATGTTTTCTAGCAGATGGAAGCATGAAGTGCTTTAAAATCTTGTTGACTTTGTACTACAGCCGGAATCTGTGGTGCTTCCATCCAAATACAACAGTTAATGCAGCTTTAAATGTTGTAAAAGAATCAGACTTTGGGGAAATCAGGAAAGTCCTGGTATGGGTTTGATATTTGTCTGAGCGTTCTTCAGGCTCAGATCCAGTCCTGTGTTGTGTTTGGGTGTGTAAGATGTTTGGGTTTTGTGTATATATGTTTGTATGTGCCCTCGCTTACAGGTGAGCTGTTGTGTGGTTGGATTAAGGGCCCATTTGGCACATTGGCCACTCTGTGCTGCTATCTGATATGTCTGAAGTCCGGGTCTGTCAGCGAGCCGGCCTTAATGACCCAATTAAACGGCGCTGCCTGCTTCACTCACTGGTGGGTTTGGACGTTAAGGATTTATCATTGCTAACCTCTGATTGATGAGCTGAGCTCAGAGTCAGGGCAGTCTGTCTCTGGACATCAGTAGGCTGATTGTATTGTTGTTCTTGGGTGGCATTCTGGTGCTTTCAGGAATATTTTCTGGAATGTACACTTCTCCAACTTCTTCTCTTCTAAGCTTGGAACTCTTAGGCTCTTTGCTATCCAAGTCAGTAAATGAAGGTTCTTCTAAAGGGATTTGTGCTGAGACTCATAGGGCAGTAATACATCACAACACTGTCAAGATACTGACAGCAATAGAGATACTGAACAACTGTTTAGCTACCCTGTCAGGTTCTTACTAGATAAAAAGCTTAAAGCTGAAGCTAAAGTCATTAGTCAACTGTCTGTCAGTTGCATGTGTGATGGTGAAATGTCAATAAAATGTTTTATTTAGGTTGTTATGTTGCTTTTTTACACTCTAAAGCCTTCTGTAGCATTACTCTGATGCACACATTTATTCTGACAGATTGCAGTTAAGAACAGAAAATGTAGGGGGCGATATGACTTCCAGCAGGTCTGGCATCTATTTCTTATATTAAGAGATGTATAATACACACAGATCCATACAAAATGATCTTTGTAAAATGGTATATAAACACTCTTCTTTCTACTCGATTGGTTCATTTCTACATATTTTGAGCTGCTAATTACATAAAAATAGCTTTAAGTAAACCATCAGAATAAGGATAACATTGAAAGTGCACTGGATAAACATTTAAAAATATATATTTTTGATTTAAAATATTTACTGATGTTTCAGTAATAAACAAAAACTGTGGTGTTTGAAAGTGTGTGAATTTCCATTATTTCTGCATAAAATTAGCTAAAACTCCATCAGATTGTGAAAGTAAGTCCTAAAAGTAGATAAAGAGTCCAAACCAAAGTAATGAGACACACATATTAGACTTTATTGAGTAAAATGATCTAGTATTACATGTCTGTGAGGGACAAAAGTACATGAACCTTTAGGATCAGCAGATCATTTGAAGGTGAAATATGAGTCAGGTGTTGTCAATGAGATGACAGTCAAACAAATGGAGGAATTTCAGGACTATTATTACCTCCTCAGGAGTGGTCCACCAACAAAGATCACTCCAAGAGTGATTGACTATATATATATATA
>BRDA01078182.1:24032-39645 GCA_036984385.1 Crenuchus spilurus
GCGGAGAGTCGTGACTCCAGAACCCAAGCTCAGGTGTAGACTCG
This sequence comes from Crenuchus spilurus, assembly GCA_036984385.1. Taxonomy (NCBI): domain Eukaryota; kingdom Metazoa; phylum Chordata; class Actinopteri; order Characiformes; family Crenuchidae; genus Crenuchus; species Crenuchus spilurus. Next base: position 24,077 of record BRDA01078182.1, read on the forward strand.
CCTCAAAGGTACAAGAGGGGCACAGACGCACCCAAAGGAAGAACATGGAAACTCCGCTCAGATGTGGACTCGAACCCAAGACCTCAGTGCTGAGAGGCGAACGTGCTAACCACTAAGCCACCGTGCCGCCCAAGTAAGTACAAAATGTCCTGTTAGCTTCTTTACCCAAATGATCATGAATAACTTTAATGAAGATCTGTTGATGAAATGGTAATTAAATCTCAATCTATACGAAAAAAATGGTTGCATAATGTATCAGTGCACAGTACTAGTGATGTTCGGATCAATTGGCCACCGATCATTATCGGCCAATTTCTGTGAAAAAGAATGTGATGGGCATATGCCGATCAATGCCTTTCATTGCCGATTACAAAAACAAATCACCTGTAGTTCACACCTGCAGCCTGCATTGTCCCCCGCCACCTTTCCTTCACACTGCGCAGGTGTGTGGCGGCAAATCGTAAACAAAACAAATATGTCTGTCATGTGGAACTTTGACACTGTCTGTGAGCGTGATGTAAAGTTTGCATCATGCAACACATACAACAAAAAATTTTATTGCAGGGGAAGCACGGTAAAATGCTTCAACACATCCAATTTAATACAACATTTAAAGAACAAACACTGAGTGGAGTGTGGTCATTTTTTGAGTCTCTCTGCAAACATGAATAGTTGCTGCAAGTTTTTGTATTTTTTATCTTGAAAAAGAAAGTAAAAACATGTTCGTATCTAAATGAAGGTGATTTTATGGTTCCTTTTTTACATATCACGTAGCCACTAGCACTCATCATAATTAAATTTAAAAATGTGCAGCCAATTCATGTATCAGTGATTGGCACTCATTGTGATCGGTATCAGTGATTGGCAGAATAAAACCTGATCAAAGCATCTCTACACAGTACAGGAGGAAGTGCTGTATAATGGATCAGCGCACAGGATAAGAGGAAGTGTTGCATAATGTACAGGAGAAAAGAACTGCATGCTGGGACATTTTCAGCACGTTATGCCATCAGTCTTTCTCAGAGAGACTGAGGTGTATTTAATCACCCTTTCATCACCAGATCTTCATTAGTATTAAAGTTATTCACAATTGTTTGGGTAAAAAAGCAAACAAGACACACTTTTATTTACTGTGGTAAAACCATAGTATCAGTGTTATAGTACCATATGGTACAGTCCACAATCGATGATGGTTTTAATTTAATGATGGTATTGCTGGTGGAAGGAACGCATTTGGAGTATGGGGACAGAGAACACATCCCTTAATCATGTTCCTTATGGAGCCTTTGTAGGCTAATTATGCATCTCTAACAGACATGGAGGACCGGAGGGAACAGGAGGATGAACATCTGATATTTTTGCTGCTTCTGCCAAGTTTAACACCACAGGGACAGTCCTGTCAGACTCAGATCCTGAGGTGTTTGTTTGATCTAAGTCCATTAAAGTACAGCAGAACTGGTGTGGACATTCCCCTGACTTTGCTGACCATCCCTCTGTGAACCTGAGGTTAGAGGTCCTGAGGTCAGAGGCGTTTCTCAAGTGCCTTTCCATTACATTATTGTTACACTTTCCCAGTAAAACAAGCTTTTGTTGGACAGTAAATGGTTATAAGGTGCTGGCCCAGTACTGCAGAACCTACTGTGGTTTACTTTCAGCTGTATGTTGCCTGTAGGTGTGCCAGTGGAAGACCAGGTGTGGCATGTCAACAGGGTCGAAAGGTAAATTTGTGCTAATCATAATTGGCAGTCTGTAGTCTGGGATCATTTATTAAACAGAGCAAAAAACTTTCAGTGGCTGTTTTATTTAGACACCACTGGTAGACCAACAGTCCAGTAACTCACTATTATTGGGGTTATTATAAAAATTCATTATCTGTAATAGCTCTACAAGACTTTTTATTGTAATGTGTTATGTTGTGCTGTTACAAGATAAAGTAATCACATTACTATGCTTGGTGTAACTCCTACGACAGCTCCAGCTGGGAACAAAAACATGGACTGTGGTGAAAAATGGGGACATATCGCAAAATTAACCTTTCAGTGCATTTAAATCGGGAAACGTCCCCATTTTAAACTCTGATTTTAAACTCTGCATTAAACACATCAGAAAGTCCAGAGGTTGACCTGAAGCAATGCAGATATCTCAGTTTGTACTTGTTTTGGACACTGTCTGGTCCTGTCTATCACTTCTACTACATGCTCACCTAGTTTCTGAGAACACTGTTGTGTAAAACTCCACTAGTGTCAACTCCGCAACTCATCCCAAAAGTACTGGACGGAGGTGAGAACACAGTCTCAGTGCTCCACAGCTCAATATAAAGGCCCAAACACATGAAACTGGAACTTTCCCACTTTTTATTTCATATGTTGGATATTTTAATGATATATTGACCTCTGAACTGGAAATGTTTTCATATCAGAAATCTGCTCAGTTAATGTGTGTGTCATCTGTAAACAGGGGATCTATTTGTGTCTTTTGGGCCACGTTGAGGTCTTATCTGGTCTCAGATTACCTCTGAGCAGCTTTTTACAGCTAGTCAGATGAGATCAGACAGTGATTGTGAATGTTACTTGCTCTCTTGTGGTGAGGTTGAACTCATATTTGTGCAGCTGTTTAGATATATAATAGTCCTGAATGTTTAGACAACCACACTCAGTGAGATCTAAGACTCTAAACACCTGCTCTGATCCTGACTGGATGAACTGAAGCTTCTCGCTCTTAGAGGAGTTTAGCACCGACATAAATAACCTCAGATATTCCCGGAGTCTCTGAGGAACATCTTCACATTTAAACATGTAAAACCCTGTATCACCAAAATGAGAAAACCTTCTTCACCTGTAATGAAATTCAATGTGGAGAGATTTTATTTAGGAGAGTTTTTATAAGAAGATCATGACATTTTCACACAGAGTAAAGTTTTACAGACCAAAAAAGTCAATAAAACATGGCTTTGTCCTGATGTTTGCTCTGGTCATTTTTGATGATAGACAAATAACCAGCTAAAATTCAGTCATATTAAAACATTATGGCCACCTGTGGTTCAGCCCAGGACATTACAGATGTCATGTGACAGGGTTTACTGCAGGTATACTGTATATAAGTGAGCACACCAGTCAGTTTTATCACCGTGTAACACCATAATCATGGGCAAAGGACGTGATGTGACTGATGTGCCCATGAAACATGGTGGTGGCAGCATCTCAGAAACCACTAAGTTTGTGGGATGTTCTAGAGCTGCTGTAGTGAAGGTATACTGAGAATGGACTCTGACATTGACCTAACATTGGTGCCCCACCTTTTTGTGTCTGTAGTGTAATTTGACCTGAGACAGTATGATTGTTGGATGTGTTTATTAAAGCTGTGTGACTTCCCCATGTGTTATAATAACTGTGTGAGACTTACATACATGGGTGTGTATTATGTTTTAAAGCAGACTAAACAAATCTGTCAACTCCACCATTCCCAGACACATATAAGGAGCAGTAGGCCGAGCTGTGTGATGGATATCTCACTAACAATAAACACTAAAAGCAAAATATCATAGTAGTATTATTTAACATCTCTGACGTATCCATTTATGCTTCATTTGGAAATGACCAGTGCATCTCCAACAATGAGAATCTGGTGGAAAAGTTCATTTATGCTCATAATTTTATATTTATTAGACATAAAGTGGCATATTTCAAATTTTACTCTCTGAATAGTAATTTGCTACAAATTAATATTCTAATAATCTGAGATTATATCTTTCAGGAAGTTGGATCAACATTAAAACATTTGAAAGGTGTCAATTTATGAGTAATGAGTATGAAATATATGAGTTTAGTTTTTTTGACTAGATTCTATATAAAATGACCTCTTCAGACACATTCATTCTGTTTCTCGTTAATATTTTAGACAAAGTGAACAGCGGATCTTCTCGTCAGTGACATTAGAATAATTTACCTTTTCTTTTCTTCAGAATATACTGTGGTCGTCTTCTCCCAGCGGGGCTCTAAAGCTCTCAGACATAAGCAAGGGAACACAAAGGTCAGCTAGCGCAACGCTGGAGAAAACACGCTCTAAACGATGTGCTACAACACATGTGTGGCCAGCTGAGCACACACAGGTTTTAAAGATGAGCTAATCTGGGTCTGATTGTTTCTTAAGTGGTTTCCAGGCCAGACAGAATGATTTAGTTTGTGTTAATGGGCAGAAATGCTTAGAAAGTACACATGAATCTACCAGAGCTGGACCTTTGACTTTAAAAGCTCTCTTGTTTGTCCTCCTGGTCTAGAAAGTGTTTGGAGCGTTTGGGGGGTTGTTGAGACCTTGAGACTTGATGGCCATTTGGAGCTTCCGATGCTTCATTCAGCTTTAGCACGGCTAGTAAACCTCTGCTGATCTTTGTGCTGGTGAGTTAGCCATAAAACGCCGGTTAAAACCTGCAGGAATGCAGAGAGAGGGTCAGCGAGGTCCTTAATGTCCATCTGGTCAGTAAGAGGACACCTTTTGGATGGACAGATTTACAGCTTTCCTCGTTTTTCCCGTCCCGGCCTGAAAGTCCTTTATATCGTTGCTGTTTATCCCAGAGGTATGTCAGACCTCAGTGAACCTCAACCACAAGTGTCAGTGAGGGTGTAGGAGGGCATGGAAGGTCCAGGAATGTTGCACACATCAATGCCCCCACTGTGTATGTGTGTCAATAGTGTCGTCCTGCTTCACTGGCACTGCTCAGGAACCAGCGGCCATTAGGAGCCATTCAGCTCTCCCTGCATTCATGTTTGTTTTTGTAAACACTGACGTCAGACAGACGAGGAAAATCATCCTCAAAGTAAGAGAATAACTACAGAACCAACAGACTTAAACATGGCACATACAAACTTAAATATAAACCAGTTATGCTCATTTGCATATATGCCAAGATGAGTCCTGTCAGTCCTGAGGTGGGCACAGTCAGAATTTCTCTTCCTGTACATCCCACAGAAGCTTGATCAGATTGAGATTTAGGGAACTTGAAAGCTTTGCAGATTATTCTGATCCAATTAACTGTGCATAATGATTTTGCCCTCAGGGTCCTTCACATCTGACCAAACTCACCTTCTTCCTGAACCCAACACTTCAATTAGGAGAATAAACTGTTTACTTAGTGTTAAATATCCACCCAACCATTATCTAATCCACTTAATTCTGATCAGGGTCACGGATAGCACTCTACCCGCTCACCAGGCACAGGGCAGGGCATTACAGACTATTCTAACCAAGACCAGGTCAAGGCGCCAATTCATTGCTGGGCACACACACACAGAGACAATTTAGAGTATCCAATTCCCCTGACCACCATGTTTTTGGACTGTGGGAGGAAACCAGAGTGTTAAAAAATCTCATTTACTAAAACTCAACTTCAGAAGTCTCATTGACAAAATCCCCTGAGACCCAGAGATCCCTCAGTGAGATTGTGATACACTGTTAGTAACCAACTTTGCAGGGTACAGCTAACATGCCACCACCACAATGAGAACAAACTGATAAAGTGGTAGTTTGGACTACTACACGTTTTGCTCTTGAGTGATCTTTGTTGGTGGAAAACTCCTGAGGAGGTAATAATGGTCTTCCATTTGTACACAATCTGTCTGACTGTGGATTGGTGGAGTCCAAACTCTTTAGAGATTCTCTTTCCCAGCCTGAAGAGCATCATTTTCTGAGCTCCCCAGAAATCTCCTTTGTACACTTCCACAAACGTGAAGATCAGACTGTAGATCTGTGTTCTTTATATAAAACAGGACCCACACACACCTGATTATCATCCCAACATCTGACTCAGATTATCTGCTGATCCTAAAGGTTCCCTCACAGACTGTAATATTAGATCATTTTCATCAATAAATAAATAAACAAATATGTCTAATATTTATGTCTCATGTTTGATTTGGTTCTTTATCTACTTTTAGGCTTTTTGTGATCAAGTTTTAGCTCAAATTTATACAGAAATATAGAAAATTCTAAAGCTCTAACTTTTAAGCAGCTCTGTATAAGAAAGTGTAATTGATATTATTGGCGATGTTAAATGGTGAGAATAAAGCTAAACTGTTACTTGTTAGCTGTGTTTGATCACTTTGAGCCTCGGTGACATCTTCAGCCTCGCTGGCTGGATCTCTTCATCTGGCTTTAATGTGTTTATTTTACATCTTCTGAAGTCCAGTCTAGGGCCTCCTCTCACTGTTATTTCCTTTGGGTTTAATTTTAAAAGGTAGCGTCTGCACTTGAGGGGCTGAGTGCGACGTGGGTTATGTGCTCTGTGTGCACTAGAGTGTGTGTGTGTGTGTATAGGGGCTTAATGGAGATGTTATCTTGGTAATCCTCATGTGATAAGACACTGGAGGACTGTGTGTATGTGAGCATACATACCTCATTTATCTGTCTCTCAGCAGAGCTAAACCAGAACTATTTTCATACCTGAAGTATGTCGTGTAGAACAAAAAACACTATTGAGCTGCACTTAGTTCTGTTTACTTAGCAAATAGTGACCCAGGTGGAAGTACGAGCATATGGTTGTAAACTAGGCTTACAAAGCACATTTGAAGACATTTAAGCTAGAATTGATGTAAATTAGAGGCTTTCTCTCAATATTTGGGCTTTTCAGGCATACCTGGAGCTGGCCACGTATCATATAGATCTATTATATACACCAGCCATAACATTAAAACCATCTCATTGTCCATTTTAGCTCCAATGACCATGTAGGTGCACTTTGTATAGACTGTAGTTCGTCTGTTGCTCTGCGTACTTTATTCAGCCAGTTGTACAATGGTCAGGACCCCCCACAGAGCTGGTGGATCATTCTAACTGACACTGATGTGGTGGTGGTGTGGCCCAACTACAACCTACTATATGAGATGTTTGAACAGCAGCTCAATTTTGGGCCAAAACTTGCACAACAGTATTCTGGTTTAATTTGGGTTAAATGACCATCATTCTGAGTGGCACGGTGGCTTGTTGGTTAGCATGTTCACCTCTCAGCGCTGAGGTCTTGGGTTCGAGTCTCCATCTGGGTAGAGTTTCCATGTTCTCCCCATGTCTGCATGAGTTTCCTCCGGGGCCTCCAGTTTGCTACCACAGTCCAAAAACATGGAGGTCAGGTGAATTGGATACTCTAAATTGTACATGTCCATGTGTGTGTGTGTGCACCCTGCGATGGATTGGTGCCCTGTCCTGGGCTTAGTAGGGATAGTATAATGCCCTGTACTGTACCCAGTAAGGTGGCAAGGGACTAATTGCAACCCTGATAAAGATGAAGCGGGTGTGATAATGGATGGATGGATGCCCGTCAATCCATAGGTAGAATATGGACTGATCAAAGCACTCCGTTTGAGCCAAAATTGAACCATACCTCATCTGGTTTGGACTCTATTGAGCCAGCTCTATAGGAGTTAGTCTATTGGTTGTTAGTCTTAGTTACGTTAGCCTTGCATCTCCAGTCCTAAACTGAATAAGCAAAGAATGGACTCTGACATGTCTTGGCTGATGGACATCTGGCTTAAATGCAAAAAATATGATCTCTGGGAGGACCATTCCTTTAGACTGGACCTGTGTGTGCACTGTGTGGGGTTTACAGTATTAATAGAAAACAGACTGTCCCTCTACACTGAGATCATTCCATTACAATATTACCACACAGTGACCAGATCAGGTCCAGTTTCACTTTCTCACAGCAAAACATAGTGTCCAGCTGTTGTTATTAGCATCATCGTGTGAATCAAAGCACTAATTATTAGAATATTATCTGTTAATACCTCACACTGATTGTGGTTATTATTAGGCCAGTAGACAGTGAGTACACAACCATATGGAGTAACAAAATATGACTTTCCATTTAACTAATTTCCCTTTCCGTGGAGGGGGGGATACTCTAAGGCCCAAGAACTTCCCAAAGGCAATACCACTGTTTCCAGTGGACTGGCAGGTAAACACATTTACCCAGCCCTTGCTAGTCTGGAGTAGAGATTGTACCTGACATTACATTACTGCATGTGAGCCAAATGTGGCCCTTATATTGAAAATATACATTTGGCACACATGTACCATAACAGATGTGGTCACATGCACCATGGTTCTAAGGCAATCAATGGTTTTAATGTTTGGTTATATATTCTATCAGCTACACTGTCACACATTAAAGTCATCTGAAAACCTGCCTTATATGAGTTTTTAAAGATGTATACATAAGTTTACTGGTTTATTGTGGTGAATGTTTTGAAGCACAGCAGCTGAGCTGATTGGATGATGAATAGACCAATAGAAATGCTCCAAACTGACTTAGAAAAGAGATCTTTTGAACTTTAGACGGCATTAAAAGTTAAGAAAGTTCTTGCCTTCTTCTTTAGAACCATAAAGACAAAGTGTTGTTTAGATTACTGTGTTGGCTCTCAGGATTCTCCAAACATCACACGCTCGTTAAAGGCCGGGTCTCATGATTGGCAGGTTAGAGAAAGAAAAGAGGAGGAGGTGACTAATTGGGTTTGTTGAAGAGTTCTCTCCAGTCCGTTCTCCTCTGTGTTCACAGATTATTTAACCTATTCATGCTCCCAGTGGTTGGTTTCTCTCAGACGTTTGTAGGCTGTGTCTCATGTGTCTAAATCCCGACTCTCTCAGAAGAGGGTCTTCCAGCAGATCTTTAACACTGTTCTCTACAGCCAAACATCTGCTTCTTTAAGAAAGCAAAGTCCTCAGTCTGACACATATACTGGAGAGGAACCGCAGCAGTCACAGAGGAGAGCATCCATCAGAACCACAAAGTCCACACACTCAAAACAGTGCCAGGGAAGCTGATTTAGAGCACCACAGACCACACTTAACCCTTCACTCCTTAGACAGAGGATGGCCTTCAAACTTCTGCAGGAACTCACTCATTTCTACAACATGGTGACATGTTTGAAACTGGACAAACACATTCACAGGCAATACTATTTATCAATACAGCCAATACCTCTTATCCATACAGCCAATACTACATATCAATACAGCCAATACTACTTATCAATACAGCCAATACCACTTATCAATACAGCCAATAGCACTTATCAATACAACCAATACCACTTATCAATACAGTCGATACCACTTATCAATACACCCAATACTACTTATCAATACAGCCAATACCACTTATCAATACAGCCAGTACTACTTATCAATACAACCAATACCACTTATCAATACAGCCAAAAGCACTTATCAATACAACCAATACCACTTTTCAATACAGCCAATACTACTTATCAACACAGCCAATAGCACTTATCAATACAGCCAATAGCACTTATCAATGCAACCAATACCACTTATCAATACAGCCAATAGCACTTAGCAATACAACCAATACCATTTATCAATACAGCCAATACTACTTATCAACACAGCCAATACTACTTATCAATACAGCCAATAGCACTTAGCAATACAGCCAATAGCACTTATCAATACACCCAATACTACTTATCAATACAACCAATACCATTTATCAATTCAGCCAATACTACTTATCAATACAGCCAATACCACTTATCAATACAGCCAATAGCACTTATCAATACAACCAATACCACTTATCAATACAGCCAATACTACTTATCAATACAGCCAATAGCACTTATCAATACAGCCAATAGCACTTATCAATACAACCAATACCACTTATCAATACAGGCAATAGCACTTATCAATACAACGAATACCACTTATCAATACAGCCAATACATCTTATCAACACAGCCAATATTATTTATCAATACAACCAATATCACTTATCAATACAACCAATACTACTCATCAATACAGCCAATACTACTTATCAATACAACCAATACTACTCATCAATACAGCCAATACTACTTATCAACACAGCCAATACTACTTATCAATACAACCAATACCACTTATCAATACAACCAATACTACTCATCAATACAGCCAATACTATTTATCAACACAACCAATACCACTTATCAATACAGCCAATAGCACTTATCAATACAACCAATACCACTTATCAACACAGCCAATACTACTTATCAACACAGACAATACATCTTATCAACACAGACAATACTACTTTTCACAGGAGCCAATACTCTACTTATCAACACAGCCAATACATCTTATCAACACAACTAATACTACTTGTCAGTGACTTTATCAGATTTCAGGCTGGAGGTCCTGAAGACCACACAAAACCATTTATACACCATCATATGGAAGCAAATGAGGAAACTTTTCTTTATACTTAATCTTCATCTGATGCCCAGTCTTCAGTCCAAAACATCTCCATAAACCAAACCCAGAATTACACTGTATTCTGTTCAACTCCACAAATGCTGCTGCTCCAGGTACTCAATCTTCTAGAGCAGATGACTGTATGAACATATTAATCCAACCTCATTAATCACTAGAATATGAGATATTAGTCCATTAATTATCTCATTAAACACTATTAATCACTAAAACAGGAGATATTAGTCCATTAATGATCTCATTAAACACTATTAATCACTAGAATAGGAGATATTAGTCCATTAATTATCTCATTAAACATTATTAATCATTAGAACAGGAGATATTAGTCCATTAATTATCTCATTAAACATTATTAATCACTAGAATAGGAGATATTAGTCCATTAATTATCTCATTAAACACTATTAATTGCTAGAATAGTGACTGTATAGTGAAGCAGGTGTGTCTGCTGACTGTGAGATGATTAGGACACAGAGCTGTTGAAATGGTCTGACTGCTGTAATGATGTTTTTCTCTGTTAAACTGCTGGACACACAGACATTTGCCAGTGTTTAAAAGAGGCCTGGTCCTTGACCCGATCGGGTCCACTTACAGCAGAGCAGGCTTTTGTCACACATTGACAAATCAGAGCTCTCCAGAGAAATAACAAGAGTGAGAGAGGGGGGGGGAGGTGGAAGAGAGAGAGAGAGAGGGAGAGAGAGAGGGAGAGAGTGTCAGACACACACAGAGAGAAAGAGAGACTGAGAGAAAGAGAGAGAGAGAGAGAGAGAGAGAGAAACATAGACAGAGAGAGAGAGAGACACACACAGAACTTTACAGGAAATGAAGGTTTAGAAGGTAAAAATCAGAAGACTGTAGGTATTATAGGTCATCTACATTATACACAGTGATGCCCTCATCTGTGACACTGTCCAGACTACAATCAGCTCCTCTCTGCAGTGTTGAGGGTCTATATTTATCTGTCTGACTGCCCCCTTCACCTCCCGTCTCACCTGTACTGGGACCTCTGCGCTGGGCTCAAAGAGCTTAGCACTTTTAATGTTTCATTCATCTCTCAGTGTGATCTCATGGCTTTACAGAGTCTCTGCAGGTGCTGCTGTAATTGATTCTTGGATGGCCTTCAACAATGAGTTTTTGCTCACTAATCTCTCGATCTGGTCTTGATCTGTTCCACACACAACACATCTCTGTTTTATGAGACCTGTGTGGACACAGGACGGGGGGGACCTTTACAACCCCCCATGTTCAGAGCACATATCGGTCCTTCACCACCACATATGCTGACAGTTAGTCTGGTTCTGATAACTGGACCACTGCTGAAGTCTGTCCAGCAGGTTTTAAAGCAGATTTATACAGTTTCACATCCTGTCTGAAATATAATCAATCACACAGAGGACACTTCTGGACCAAATACGGCCCAATGATACGGCACTTAGTTATGGCAACAATCAGAGTATTTTGTGCCAAAACTAGTCCAGCTGTAGCAGTAAAATACAGATTACCATGTGAAATATTATCTATTTTGGGCCAAAACGGGCAGAAGTGTTTCATCCCAGAGTTCTGGTTTCATTTGGGTTAAACTGAGGCTGTGTTCTGTCTCCTGTAGTCATACAAAGTCATCATCATCACTCTCAGGCAGTATGTGGGCTGATGAAAGTGAAAGTGTGGTCCAGAACCATCACTCAGAGACGTTTTGTGTCAGAACTGTATTTATTACAGAGTATAAATGTATTATGAGTAATATAAGCTATTAGTGCTAAGTGTTAATTCACACAGACCTCAACACTGCTTAAGTCCACTCAGACTCACTGATGTGGTTTCTATCTGTCTGTCTGTCTGTCTGTGTGTTTCTCGGAGGTGTAAACACACACATCAGTGTACGGCAGGTTAAGAAGGTGAGGTGCTGATGTGTGAACAGTGCTGATGTTTTTGATTAGACTGTAGTCGCTGGTCTGAGGTGTGACCTGAACACTCCTCCACCACTTTACCAGCTGTTTAATGTTCCCTCAGTCCCCCTATAGACTGTGACTACACCCCTCCTCTGTCCTGCCTGCTCTAAGACACACCACTCTGTAAATCTAATTAGTGCTAACAGGCCAGTTTTAATGGGACAGGCTGGTGTTTTAGTCACCAGTAGGGAATTTTACAGAGTTCCAGTTAAACCCTACAGCAGGTTAATGGAGGTCAGTGTGTTCAAGTGTCAGTATTAATTATTATGAGGGGACATTATTAATCAACAGTGTTTCAGTTTAAAAGTCTTGTGCTGGTCCAGGTGGAATAGTGGGTGTGGGCCACTTTAAGGTTTATGCTTAAGTATAAGGTTTAGCAGATTATTCCACTTTTTCAGACATTCTTATTTACATTTACAACATTTGGCAGATGCTCTCATCCAGAACGACATACAACATATCTGCATTTGAAGACTGTGAGGGACTCTGCTGTCCAAAGGGAGTTCATTCCACCACTTCGTTGCAAGAACAGAGAAGACTCTTGATGACCAAGAGTGTAAAGTGAGAAAAGAAGAGGACCCAGTACTGAGCCTTGTGGGACCGTCGCCTTGCCTGGGCTTCCGGGGCTACAGCCCCGAATGATTTTCCAGTAGCCCCGAATCATTTCGCTCAAATCAGCTGTACTGTTAATGAGCTCTGACCTCTGTTTGAATGGGAAATCTCTTAACGCCAATCATGGTGCCGGTTCAAGGATAAAGTTCCGCCTTTCAGGAGAAACAGCCAATCAGCTTGCTGGGTTTGCGGTGCATGGAGTGCGCTAGTGGGGAAGCCCTTCTCTCTGTGGAGGAGTGCGCATGCGCTGTAGACATAAAAAAGCAGCAAAAAACATATTTTTGTGCATTATTGAGTCAAACGTTATAAACTGAACAAGTTTTCTAAATCAGATTTTATCAGTGATTTTAAATAAGTTTCTGAAATGGTAATCCGACGTTTGTTTTCCAGTATTTTGGTCTCTCCTCATCAGAGTTGCCAGATTCGTGGTTTTCACGCCAAATTGGGCTTGTTTGAAAATCCAGTCGCGGGTGAAAATTCAAGGGTGGCGGGTTGCGGTTTTTTGGGCTACTTTTAAAAATTACCACGGCCGCCAAAAAACAACAAATAAGTGGGTGTTGCCTTGGATGTTACGTGAACACGGCAGGCAAACGTGTACAAATATGACAGTAAGCAAGATTGAATGCAACGAGGAGAATGACGGGGAGAGAGAAAGAGACACAGACACATAGAAGGTGAAGAGAAAACAGTCGCTAGCTAATATGCCAGGTAAATAGGGGAAATACGAGCATTGCATGAACTGGGAAAAAGAAAAAGGTTTGATGTAATGGATTAAAAGTGTTCCTAATGACGAGAAAAAAGCGTATTGCAAATACTGCAAATGTGAAATGAAAAAGTCAGTTCCTTTTTTTTTTTTTTTTTTTTTTTTTTCTAATTATGTTACTATTAAATGTTCTTAACTGGGATATAAAACTGTTATAAAAGAACTAATAAACACTAATGTTATCATATTATTAATAACTGATATTAAATCCCTTATAAACAAAATACTAAGTCGTACACTCATAGTTGTTTTGCCATTTGCTTCAAACGTGTGACAGACATATTTTGGGCTAGTTTAAGCTTCTGAAGGGCGGGTTTTATACTGACTTTGGGCTGGATATTTTTGTTGGACCTGGCAACCCTGCTCCTCATTCAAACACATGGAAGGCGCTCAGTCGCGTTGCTACGTCAAGGCAAGGGGGAGAAAGGCATGCTGTTTTTTTAGTTTTGTCAGGAGGTTGCAGCTAGCTGAGGAAACAAATATGGATATAGGGCAATTCTTCAAAAAGAAAGGTAAGGTAGTTAACAATGTAAACCGTAATGAGAATTTTCTGGAGCTGGTTAAACTGGTTAAAAACACACATCTCCGAATCAAAACACACAGATCAAACCCAATGTGTGCTTTAATAAAATACAGCCTGTGACTAGTCAGCTTAACTTTGGAATTAGCTAGATAGGTAGTCAAAGTTTGAGAAAAAAACTATATATGTAATGTTCAACTTGCCCCAATGTACCGGATCAGCCAGTAAATTTCATTTTCTAATTGTGTTTTTTTTTAATTTAGGACTGCAGGACTTACTGAAAGCTATAATGAATGAAAAATAATTTAGCTAACTAGTTATTTACTAGCAGGATGTTGTGGATAGCCAGAATTTAGTACAATACTTTATGTTGGTAATTTAAAGCAGTTTATTAAACCAGTCACTGCCCTAAAATTGTGTTTTCCACCAGATCCAACTGATCAGCTAATAAACAATCCTTTACTGAGTTTACCTGCTAAAATCCCTTAAAAAGCCCCCTGTGGACCATAAATCAGTCATTATGTATATCCAGCAGTGTATTAGAAACATCACTCCACCACTAGCTTTATTAAGTGCCTTTAAAGCAGAGAAAGCTCTACAATATGCATAACAGTGGGAATATGTAGTAGAATATACACATAAACACTGCTCTAATGTGACTTCTGTTCATTTGTATTTCACAGTACGACCACAGGAAAACCACATGTCCTGAGTAATTAGAGGGATTCCAAGCAAATCCACTGTAATTCACTGTAATTGTGTATGTTTTGAGCAACTATACAGCAACTTATTCAATAGTGTGACAATGAAAGGATAAAGAGAACAAGGGTGTTGCAAATGTAGTTAATTTTAATAGGTGAGTTGTGAATGATGCAAAATTAATTTATTTTAATAGTTTAGGGTTAGGTTTGTTAGAGTTTGTTCAAATCTCAAGTATTGTGGTGTAATTTATTTCCTAATACCACAGACAAGAAAGGGAATACAGAAGAGGGAGAAAAGCAAAGTGACTTAGAACAACCTGAGGAATTTGAAGTTGAATCTGAACAGGAGAGCAGAGAACAGGAGAGCAGAGAACAGGAGAGCAGAGAACAGATATGGCGAGAACCGGAGAGAACAGGAGAGCAGAGAACAGGAGAGGTGAGGAGATGGGAGAAGAGAATACAAGCGGTATAGAAAACAATTCAAAATCAACATGTTTTTAGTACTAAGACTAGAAAAATAATGTCAGATGTAGTTTGTTTTATCTTAGTCTTTTGTATTTAAATATTGTTTTATTTTAAGCATGTTTTCCTGAATTTCTATTTAACATGTAATTACAATGTGTTTAATAACTAATGTAAGTAGGTAAACTGTGTGTTAGCAGGACATGTGAGAGGTGATGGTGTAGAAGGGGTAAGAGATGGTTGAGAGAGAGAGAGAGAGAGAGAGAGAGAGAGAGAGAGAGAGAGAGAGA
>BRDA01078188.1:0-10038 GCA_036984385.1 Crenuchus spilurus
GGTCTGCTTAATTACAATAAAAACCCAGAAACTAGCCTGAAGAAAGATGTAAAACCTTTTGAGTAAAGCAAAGTTTACAGAGATCATTTAATGAGCAGGATTACTGTTTTTTGTGTGAGGGTGCAAAACTGTTACAAAGCAGGCACAACTGTGCAGAATAAGGACCCCAAAACAGTGACAAAAACTGTGGCAATGAGGGCAGAGAAACAATGACAGAGCATCACACCTGAATTAACACAGCGTGTATATATAACAGCACAGATCATTATTATTTTCTTGAAGATGAGCAACAAAAGTAATGCAATTTTTATGAAGTCAGTAACTGTAATGAGATTACATTTAACTGTAATGCCTTACATCAAAAAGTAATTACATTAGTCTATCAGTTCCTCCATTACTGATAATTGAGCTTATGCTCCAGATGCAGCAAAGAGAAATTAGGCTGAAATAAGCTTTAATGGGTTAAAACAACCTGACCTTTAGAAAAGAATCATGTGGAAAAACACAACACAAGGGCCAGACCAGTCTGGGATTGGTGGAGTACGGTCAATCTGAATCAATGAAGTCATTTGCCGACACATTAAATCTAATTGAGAGGCCTATAATTACATTTGAACAAACACAGCAGCAGGATAACTGCACTACATTGGATTACTACAATACCAAGTCAAGAGAGTTGTGCCACGTCTTATAATATATATGACTCAGTCCACTGAAACAAGGAGTGCTAGTGATTGCTGACTGTGCCCAAAAGTCCACAGCACATGTGTACAGTATTGTCAGTCACACTTTGTCTGATGTGCTGCCAGTATTGACATGGCATCCTCTGAGTCTACTAGTAATGAGGTCATCTGAGACTATGGGGCTGCTCACAACTACTTCAGTTATGGTATAATGGTAGCATCATTGCAGGAACTGCAGTCGTTTGAACCTGAAGTATAAAGCGATGAGTGGGAACACACTGTCACATAAAGCTGAAAGTTATAAAGATCTTCTGAAAGTGGTCATTCACTCATTTTGTACTGATTATTTTGATTGTAGAAGTTTTCTAATACCCACATCTAACATTTGTGTGGATATTCTACCTACCTACTGTCCGTCCGTCCGTCCATCAGTCAGTCATGGCCGAAAGTGTTGGCATCCCTGAATTTTTGCCAGAAAATGAAGTATTTCTCCCAGAAAATCATTGCAGTTACACATGTTTTGTTACACATATGTTTATTTCCTTTGTGTGTATTGGAACAACACAAAAAACAGAGGAAAAAAAGGCAAATTTGACATATAACTTTGTTTCAAGCATGTGATGCTCATTCAAACTCACCTGTGATAAGTAACAGGTGTGGGCAATTTAAAAATCACACCTGAAACCAGATAAAAAGGAGAGAAGTTGACTCAATCTTTGCATTGTGTGTCTGTGTGTGCCACACTAAGCATGGAGAACAGAAAGAGGAGAAGAGAACTGTCTGAGGACTTGAGAACCAAAATTGTGGAAAAATATCAACAATCTCAAGGTTACAAGTCCATCTCTGATCTTGATGTTCCTTTGTCCACAGTGCGCAACATAATCAAGAAGTTTACAACCCATGGCACTGTAGCTAATCGCCCTGGATGTGGACTGAGGAGAAAAATGTATAAATTTATAAAAGATTGCAACGCAGGATAGTCCGGATGGTGGATAAGCAGCCCCAATCAAGTTCCAAAGAAATTCAAGCTGTCCTGCAGGTGCAGGGTGCATCAGTGTCAGCTCAAACTATCCATCGACATTTGAATGAAATGAAATGCTATGGCAGGAGACCCAGGAGGACCCCACTGCTGACACAGAGACATAAAAAAGCTAGACTGCAGTTTGCCAAAATGTATGTAAGTAAGCCAAAATCCTTCTGGTTAAACATCTTTTGGACAGATGAGACTAAGATAGAGCTTTTTGGTAAAGCACATCATTCTACTGTTTACCGAAAATTAAATGAAGCCTACAAAGAAAAGAACACAGTACCTACAGTCAAATATGGTGGAGGTTCAAAGATGTTTTGGGGTTGTTTTGCTGCCTCTGGAACTGGGTGCCTTGACTGTGCGCAAGACATGAAATCTGAAGATTACCAATTTTGGGTCACAATGTAGGGCCCAGTGTCAGAAAGCTGGGTTTGCATCCTAGGTCATGGGTCTTCCAGCAGGACAATGACCCCAAACATACTTCAAAAAGCACCCAGAAATGGATGGAAACAAAGTTCTGGAGAGTTCTAAAGTGGCCAGCAATGAGTCCGGATCTAAATCCCATTGAACACCTGTGGAGAGATCTTAAAATTGCTGTTGGGAGAAGGCACCCTTCAAATATGAGAGACTTGGAGCAGTTTGCAAAAGAAGAGTGGTCCAAAATTCCAGTTGAGAGGTGTAAGAAGCTTGTTGATGGTTATAGGAAGCGACTGATTTCAGTTATGTTTTCCCAAGGGTGTGCAACCAAATATTACGTTGAGGGTGCCAATAATTTTGTCCGGCCCATTTTTGGAGATTTGTGTGAAATTATGTCAAATTTGCCTTTTTTTCCTCTGTTTTTTTGTGTTGTTCCAATAAAGACAAAGGAAATAAACATGTGTATAACAAAACATGTGTAATTGTAATAATTTTCTGGAAAAAATTCAGGGGTGCCAACACTTTTGGCCATGACTCACTCACTCACTCTATCTATCTATCTATCTCTCTCTGGCTGTTACATCTTCTTAACAACATTGGTTTGTTTTTTGTGACCTCATAAAAACAGTGATTTCAAAACTTAGCTTAATTTACATATGTGTTTAAATTTTAACTTTATCATTTAAAAAACTGAGGAATGTTTTCTAAAACATGCAGGTTTTAAAGCTGTAAATCCCTGAGATGATGATGCACCAGTGAGTTATTGTACAGTTTTGTGCTAATGGTATTCATCATGCTAGTAATGCACCTGGTTCTCACAATTTGTTAAGTCAACATGTTAAAGCAGTGACTCAGAGTACACAAGCATCTGCTTTCATCTCTCTGTCATTTTCTCTACTGTTACTCTGTCAACAAGAGCAAACAGCCCGGCTCTGCAAACAGAATTAGCTTTGATACTTTCCCGTTGTTTGCTCTCCATCGTGATGCAGGGATGTCTGACAGCAGCGGAGCTTTCTCCTGTATGATTCTGACAGAGTGAAGAGTTTCCATGAAAGAAAGATCTGTTTCAACTTCTCAGCTCAGGGAATGTTTACATATGTCATATAAGAGCAGTTCAGAGATGTTGAACATATATTAGAATAGATTATACTGAGGTAGAGCAAACCTTCGATTGAGCCTTTACATGTGTAGAGGTTCTTTATTGTGGCATCACTACATAACCTTTTTGGGAGTTTTATGTTTAAAATGTTGCCTTTCTTTGGTAGATATCAAATGGTGGTCTTATTATGATTATTATGAATGGTGATGATGTGCTGGATATAAAAGCACTTCAGTCAGAAGTAGATGGAGGCTGAATATTTGACCAGCTATTGAGCTCAGAAGAATCTGATAGAAGAACACAGTGTACTTGGCTCGACTCATGTTCATGTATAACATTTTATCCATTACAACCACTTGATTCGTTCTATTTA
This sequence comes from Crenuchus spilurus, assembly GCA_036984385.1. Taxonomy (NCBI): domain Eukaryota; kingdom Metazoa; phylum Chordata; class Actinopteri; order Characiformes; family Crenuchidae; genus Crenuchus; species Crenuchus spilurus. Next base: position 3,600 of record BRDA01078188.1, read on the forward strand.
TGTAAATTCAAAGCATCTTTTTCATTGTTCCCACTGGCGGCTGAGCTGCATTTACTACACCAAATGAAGAGTTTCATTTCTAAATGCTCTGCGGCCATTTGTAACAATTTTGGTTAATGCCAGTGGTATCAGAGTTAAAGCATTAATAATGCTGGCCAGAGTAAAATCCTTTTACTAAAGTGCATCAGCCTGGAAAACAGGAGCTCTTCATCCCTGAGCATCAAACAGGCTGTTTTTGCTACGGTGCCTTCAAGACTGGTATATGTAAATGATCTCTGTTCCAATTGGCTGCCTTATAATGTACCTCATTCACAAAGCAATTCATGCAGAAACACTTTAGCATAAATGGGAAGCGCTAAAATGCTACAGGCTGAATTGGCTGGCGTATGTATATGCATCAGATTTTGTGACATCATGACAGTGGAATGATGTGGAATTTTGGAATTTTGAAATGATCCTCTTCAAATATACTTTAAACCACAATAATTTCACCCAAACGGCTCTTTTTCTATTACAGCTGTTAAGAGGAACTGGTGAAGAAATTTACAGACAAGCTCTGCTGCACAAAGACCAGGGGGTATCAATTAAAGGCTACACCAACACTCAGACCAAATCTGTCTGTGGTCATGGGTGGATTTGCCCTCAGTGGATGTCACACTCAAATGTCAGTGCTTCTCTCGGGGGGGACTGGGGTCAGTGTTGCCATAACAAGTGCAGGAAACAATTAAAGTTGGGCCATTTGTGCAGCCACCATCTGTGTTTAACAAGCCACACAGTCCCTGTTATTAGTGAGATAAATGTGTCTGTGTTTGTACGTGCCTGTGGATTAGTAAAGAGGTGAGAGAGACTGCTGAAGGTAGGGGGCAGTAATGCTTCAGTAGTTCTAAATGTACACCTGCATCTCCATTTCTCTCTCTACATGTACACAACAGCTCACATTTAGACCCACATCAGGTCCACACTGGGCCATCGGTGCAGCAGTACCTTTTCTGTCACTGGGGTGGAAACCTCAAGGGTATTGCTTCAGTACCTTAAGATAGGCAATACAACTGCACCAGATCCTTTTGCAATGCAGTTTTATCCATTTTATTGACTCTGTCCTGTTTCCAGACCTTTAAAGAAAGACGAAAAGATACAAATATGCTCCTTTATCTTAGAGCAGTGAATGAAGTGAACCTTTAAAGTACACAGCTGCACCTTATGGAGCAAGGATTTACATTATTTGTACCTTGGGGAACAAATGTGTACCTCTGTATGTCTTTACCTTCTGACAGTATATGATTTTGTGAAGGTTTAAAATAAACCATCGGCAGCTCAGACCAGAACGGTGAAAAAGTGGTGGTAGATTTCTGGGGGCTTCATCGCTTCTCTCTCCTGTCACTGTGGATAGAAACGATGAGGAGGTGGTTTAGTATAGTATCACAATGTTCCATACAAAACTGTACTTTTGTCTTTGTCTACATATGTTTACAGGATTAAACATCTTCTGAATAGAAGATAAGACTGAAACAATTAAATTGAGGGTTTGCTTCTTTACCCAAATAATTGTGAAAATCTTTTTTATAATAATGAAGATATGGTGATGAAATTTGGATTAAAGGCTGTGAGAAAGATTGAACATGTGCTGAACACTTGAACCCAATTCTCCATTTTGTGAAATGTCATCCACCCATAAAGCTTATCCACCAGTAACCTCGTTGTTTCCAAACTGTTAAAAAAATGATCCAATATGTCCATACAATGAACACTTCCTCCTGTGCTGTGCACTGATACATTATGCATGAATTATTGCACAACTCACAGTTAACTTAACTTAACGTCTTGTGCTGTGTCCACGAGGATAACAGGGTTTTAATGTCTCACTGCAGTGGCAGGCGACCAATGGAATTTGCTGGATGGGCGCCGGCTTCTACTCCAACATCTGCAGATACTGTCAGAAATGAACACCCATCTACCTGACATTTCACTTTCATTTACCTAATTCCTTAAAAGTGATGCGCAGATCACTCAGCTCTATGTAGGCCTGGAAGAGCCTAAGGAGAGAACAAGGAACAGGGGAGTTCAGTTACCTGCTTGAACAAAAAGGACAATATCATTAACACAATCTAACAGTTTACAATCAATGTATTGGCTCTCCAAAGAAACACAAGGGCCATAAGAAACATAAAGAAACCAAAGAAATGACTTTTACTCTTTTAAAACTAGAATTGTACTTTTAATGTCATTGAGTTCACCCCTAGCAATGCTAATTGCTCATTTGGTTCAGTCCAGGGCGGGGCTATAAGTATGAAACTGGGGTGAAATGCAGAGTAATGAGGGATTTTCATGTGAACTCCTGACTCACCTCTCCTTCTTCAAACGCTGTAATAAGCTGGGAGCCTCTGACAGCTCGTACACACACACACACACACACACACACACACACACACACACACACACACACACACACACACACACACACACACACACACACACACACACACACATGAAGTATTAAAGTTATTCATTCATGGTCGTTTGGGTAAAGCAGCAGATGGGACACCCTGTACAATATGGGCTAATGTTCATCATATAGTTTTGGGAACAAATACAAACAGGCTTATTATACATGATTATATAGATTTGTTTCTAGGAGTAATGTTATCTTCACTCATGTGTTTTAGATATACTAATAAAGGGAGTCAGATATGCAGAACAAAATACATTGAATTTTACTGGAATTCTGAAAAAGCACTGACGTTATGCTACATTGTGCATGACTGCATTTAAACTCACTTGAATTATAGACGTGTCAATAAAAAAGCTGTTAACAAGAGGACAAGAAATGCCACTATTCCATGAAGAGGCTCTTCATGTTGTTTTTATATGCAAGTCACTTCTACAGGTGTTCTACCAGTCTGTCGTTGCTGGTTCAGAAGTCTGTGCTGTAGAGCGAAATGGCATAAACCCTGGCAATGCCAGCAAGATCAATAATCTGATTAAGAAGGCTGGTCTAGGAGCCAGACTGGACTCATTGGAAGCTGTGACAGAATGAAGACACTTAATCAACTTCTGGCTATCTTGCCCAATGACTTTCAACCTCTGCATGTCATTTATGTAAACAGGAGCACTTTTAGTCACAAAGTAATATAACTGGACTGTTCCACAGAGAACCATAAGAGCCCATTCTTACTCATGGCCATTAGGGTCTATAATGTACCAGTGTATGACCATGAGGGTAATGGCCTCCTTCAGACTTAATGGTTGTCACCTGCATAACATGGCCATTTTAGTGGTTAATATTAGTCTAGAATGATCTTTGCACTTTACTTAGTCTTTTAATTACACATACAGTGTTATTCTGTCTATTATTTCATCTGGAACACTGCAGATTACATGGCTATTACATTCACTTGTACAGCATTAAATGACAACTTTATCAGTAATTAAAATAACTACAAAAACAACAAACATTGTATGAATACATGCTAAATAAATCCCCATAAGTACAGTAAGTAAAATGGATTTGTTGTTTTGAAAAAAGCACTGATGTGAGCTAGATTCGTTTCAGATGATCTCCTCGATGCTCCTCAGTCGTCACATGGATTTATTACATTTATCAACAGTACACGTGGTGCACTGCAAAAATGATTTTTATGAAAGTAAAAAAAAACCCTTGTTCATGGACATTTTTCTTATTTTTGTCTAGAAAGAACAAATATTCTTAACAAGCAAGTTTTGCACAGGAAAATTAAGCTCATTCTAAGAACATATGTCTAACTTTTACTTAATAAGATATTTACCAGTTATTTACCAGAGCTTTATTTACCAGTTACAGGGTATGACTATTTTTGGTTGAAATTCCAGAATAAGAATAAGATTATTTTTCTTATTTAAAGAATATGGCCACTTAAAAAAATCTCAATTTAAGAAATGTATTTAATGACTCTAAATCAAGATTCATTAAAAAAAAAATATTTCTTAAGAAAAGCAATTTTTGCTTATAAGAAGCACATTCTTCTTTAATTTTTTAGACAATTTAGTTTAATTTAAAAACACATTTGCTAGTTGTGAGAATTTTAGCCAAGTGAAATTTGCTTACCCCATTGGCAGATTTCTTTTCTCAAAACAAGAAAAATTTATCACATTTAGTAATATTTGGCTTATTTCAAGTAGTGCTGTTTTTGCAGTGTGTAAGATAAAGAAGTATTGGAAGGTATTGGGCGGAAACTTCAAATAATACATGACTGTTGTGAGGTGAGATCTGGAAAGGGTTCAAAATATTTATCACTAATTATCATATTATAAACTTTTATTCTTTTAACTTCAATTTACTCTAAAGTTCATTTTTTACTGCATACTGCCAGGTGCTTAAACTTCATATCACACACATTTGTAAACCAATAGATTTATTAAATGTCTGTGATTTTTATTTTACGCATCTTGAAAATTCTGTTCATTTATTTCAGAACTAATATGGATTACAGCTTAATCATTAAGAACACCTTGTACTGGATGTCCCATTAGCTTCTTTACCCAAGCAATCACGAATAACTTTAACACTAATGAAGATACGGTGGTGAGATTTTGATTAAATATACCTCAGTCTGTGTGAAAAAGACTGATGTTACAACATGTGCTGAAAATGTCCAGCATGCACTTCTTTTCTTCTGATCAGGTGATGATGTGGTCTGTATGGAGATGTGTTTTTTTGGCAGCTTTATTTTTCTGTTGCGTCTTGTTATTTAGTACATTTGCACCATGAACACTCCTGCTGTACAGTGCACTGATACATTATGTACAGATCATTGTACAATTCTCAGGGTTTAATAACAACCAACATCACCTGCTATGTCCACAAGGATAACTGAGGACTTTAATGTCTCACTGTAGCAGCACGTGACCAATGGAAACAGATGGACAGGCGCCGGCCTCCACTCCAACAGTCATCATATTAGTCATCAGAAGCTAATACCCATTTACCTGCAATATTATCATACATATCAAACAGACTGAGGAACATCTAGTCCAAATTTCATCACCACGTCTTCATTAGTATTAAAGTTATTCATGGTTGTTTGGGTAAAGAAGCAAACGGGACACCTGTTATAACTGAAATAGTAACTTTAAAGGAGAAGGACACACTGCTTAGCTATAATACATGTTCATGTACAAGGTTTTATTACAAGTCATGTTGGATCATCTGTAAAGACTTTGTTTTAGTTTAAATAATAAGCAGTGAAGCTGCTAATCACAGTCATCTCCATAGCCATTTCTGCCAAATCCTGAACAGTCTGGAGGGAAATCATCACAGCTGGTCCCTCAGATCCCCCAACATCTGCCTTTAGCACATTATTAAAGACTAAGGCAGCTACACCTAACCCCAGCATATCTGCTCACTCATCAAATGACTCCAGTACGGCAGACGGACTGATGGCTTGTCTGCAGGAAAACAACCACACAGAACATTTTCTGTTGATCAGTGATGTGCTAATAACTATATTTGTCAGACCCAAAGCTGTGAACTTTAGACTAAGTTACTAGCGATGCAGTTAGCAGTAAAGTATTGATTCATGATATTTTCATATAAATCTATGTGCCATGTTAAGACATTAAGGCCAAATGAAATGAAATGTTTTAGGGCTACAAAATGAACTGATTTGCTAAGTTTTTTAGCTTATTCAAAAGTCTAAGCTAATTATTTGCTAAGAAAAGCTCTCATTCATAGCTGTTTACTCCAACACTTTAATTCTGTGTCACACTTTGCTTATTTTCGACAAGCTGCAGCACTTTGAGAAACATAGTGGATTTCATACTTGAGTAGAGACTCATATCATCTTTAAGTGCCCTCACTTCTGTGAATAAAAACACAAGTCAGAGTGTTTAAGTGGGAATGACAGGTTCAGTTCAGGATGCACAGCATGTGAACTTGGTTGATATCCCTCCTAAATATTGGTGCCAGTATACATCCTGTGAATCAGATCAGTCAGATTATATTAGATCTGTTTAATTCATTTACACTTTACAGTGGTAACCTTACATAAGAGTTTAAACGGTGCAGGAGCTGAGCTCGTTAGCTGGTTTGCTCGTTAGCTGGATGCATTTTCCCCATAAGAATACATGTAAAACTGATTAATCCGTGTCAGCCCAATCTATGTAAACTGAAAATGAAAAGTATACTATTCACATTGGTACGGTATGTGCATGCGGGCAGGAGGACAGGAGGAATCGGTGGTCGGATGTGCTCGCGGTAGTAGCAGAGCAAATACAAAATTTTTGGGTATATTTGTGTAATAAATGTATAATTTCATATGACATATAACCGGCCGACTGTGCCTAATTAGTCAAAATGTACATAAGAATACCCCTTTTACGTAGGTCGATTGCTCGTTTGGTCGATTGCTCGAGTCGAGGACGTGGCAAATTTGAGAATACATTCCAATGGTGACATTTCACATTT
>BRDA01078189.1:0-14745 GCA_036984385.1 Crenuchus spilurus
AAGGCACCATTAATGCAGAGAACTATGTTTAGGTTCTAGAACAACATATGCTCCCATCTAGACGTCATCTCTTTCAGGGAAGACCCTGCATTTTTTAAAAAGATAATGCCAGACCACATTCTGCAGCAATCACAACATCATGGCTACGTAGGAGAAGGATCCGGGTACTGAAATGGCCAGCCTGCAGTCCTTCTTTCAGTCACTTCTTTCTCCACAGATTCTCAATTAGGGCTAGATTAAGACCATGGGTCTAGTTTCCATTCATTCCACAGTTATGACTTTATAATGTGTGCAGCATATGGTTTTGCATTTGCTTGTTAAAAAATGCATGGACATCACTGGAAAATAATTTAGGCAGGATGTGTTGCCTAAAACCTCAATGTATTTTTCAGAAGTGTAAATGACCTTTACCAAGGGCACTGACACAACCCCATACCATGTCAGGCCCTGTTGGATGTGTTGTCTATAATAATCTGCAGTGGTAGTCCTAGCCCGTTTGGCACCCTGGACGAACAACCCATCCAGCACAAACCCACCAACCCCCCAATTTAATTTGGTTAATTTATAATTTGTTTTATTTTATAAAAGGGAGAGTTCATGGAATGTGTGTTTGTACATTTTATATTCCAGTTCATATGTTGTTTGATTAGCAGAGTCTAGAGGAGCAGGAGAGAGGAGAGAACAGGAGGCTGTGGTGGCTGCATTCGAAAAGAAATTAATATAAAAAGTATTAAGAATGAATTTGTTGGTGTCTGCTTGAGTTTATTCACCCATATCTATGCTACTCATACTCTTAAGACAGAGAGTTAAACTGACATTAAAGTGTTTTGAGAGAGAGGCTCTGATTACTGTGTTTCATGGATTTGCTAATCTACATTATTGCTTGACTAGTTAGGTTAGCAAGCTAGCACATCATGGCTCATTTCAAGGTAATAATAAACAGATAGCTAGCTCACTAAATGGCGTAACTGGAAGAGCAGGATATGGTGAAGTTTAAAATTTGGGAGGACAATATGCGAGCTTGCTGTCACAGCTTTAATTAACTCTTTATTTTGCAGTTTGCTCTTCCATTTGAGGACTAGTCATCCTGCTTGATTTCATAGTAATAACAGTTTGGTGCTAGATTCAACGTTACCATGACCCCCTTTGTGTTCTGATTGGTCGCCTCACGGAACCAATCATATGCAATACTGTCCTCAGAAGATATTTCAATAAATATAATTCCAACGAGTGAATATTTCTGCCAGCTATAAGCAATGCAACAATTCCAAGGGCACTTCACACAACCACTCTGAGGTGGGGCAGGTCACCCTCGTGCCGCCCCTAGACGGTTGCCCATACCACCCATATCAGAAACTGCCACTGATAATCTGGATTGTCCTGATTGTCTGTCTTCCAAAAAAGACCCGGAATACTGAATTCCACTGTATGATTATCCATTCCAGATGGCTCAAAGCCCAGAGAAGTCGATACGACTACTGGACATGGTTAACATAAGGCTTCTTTTGTGCAAAGTAAATTTTTTAATGATATTTGTGACTGCAACTCTGTATTGTAGTTCCTGACAGAGGTTTACCAACATAACCCCTTGCCCATGTGGTTATATCAGCTATTGATGAATGAACGTGCTTGATGCAGTGTTGTCTGATGGAACAGAAATCACGAGTTGTGATTCAACTTAGGCTTAGGCTTTGCATTTGTGTCTTTTATGCACTTGATTGCTTGAATTGTTTAATAATATTTTGCACTGTTGTGGGAGAGATATGCAAATCACTTTCAATTGTTCTTCTTTGAAAAATATTGCTTTTAAACATTTCAATGATTTTCTTACACATTTGTTGACAAAATGCCCAGCTTTGCTCCTCAAAGACTCAGCCTTTCATGGACATTGCTTTCATACCGAATCAATGTTGCAGTCACCTGCTGGCATCAAGTGTTTGAAATCATATTATTATTATTATTATTATTATTATTATTATTATTATTATTATTATTATTAAAAATGTTTCCTCATTACTAGCCCTAAATGGCTTTAATCTATATCAATATAGATTAGCAAAATAAATTAACCAGACAAAACATGAAATGCCTTGGGTTCATACTGTCTGTCTAGTATATAAAATGTATTGAAATAAGTGAAAAAAAAAGTTGAACAAAAAGTACAAACAAATGAAAATCTTAGAATATTCTAAGAAGTGACACTTCACACCCCTTTTCCACAAGTTATCCCATTGCTCTGGGGTCTTGTTGTCTGTCACTTTTTTTTTTGGTCAAACATAAATTGTAGTTTAGTACCGAACCAGTTTGCAAAAGCAGTCATATACAAAGTGGTTACAGCATATGTACATGTTCTGTTCTGTGCAGAAGTTAACATGATGTGCTATCTTTGTCCTGCAAAATATAAATTGTGTAGGATGAGTTCTCAGGTTGTAAGTGGAGATAATTTAATGTCGAGTAGAGTTCATTCTAATGACCAAAACTAAATGGCTTTTCAAATCTCACCATAACTGGCTGACTGGGTTGTCTTATTTCACAGTTTGTGAGTTGGTAGGCAATGCATGTACACAAAATTATATAAAAACACTAAAAAGATTAGATTTTCATGTGTACTCCGTACTGTACTGTACCCTGCCTGTCTAAAAATGTTGCAGCAGGAAATGAAGCAAGGGATTGTGGGGAGTGATACATGCCCACGCTGCGGCTAATCTGACCTACGTTAGCGCTGATTTTTACGTCCAGGTGATTACAGGCCTGTCCAGCTGTGAAAAGTCAGGAGGTGTGAAGGGATTGGCGTCCATGCGGGAAGCAGTGTCGGCTGGGTTTCGCGATTAATTACTTCTTTTCATCCGTTCCTGAAGGTTCAGCATCGTAGCAGGTTTATTTCCAGTGGAAGTCTTGTTTGTTATCTGCGTTCTTGCGGAGGGTGGGCTGTTGGTGCCAGGCTCGATTTGGCCTCATCACACGGTTCAATTGTTACGTTGGACTAACTGTGGCAACAGCTTGCTTATTAACCACACATCAGAAATGAAGAAGGAGGAAAAACACTATTACTGACATGCTGATGTTTTTCTTCCTCCGGCTTGTGCAACACTATTTCCATCAAAGACTTTTCGCAATGGTTCTGGGTTGTGTTTGAAAACATTTGCCTCCCAAACTGTGAGAATACTTTCAGGGAAACGCTGTCAGGTCTGTGCTTGAAGATACAAAAACAACAAGAAGATACAAAAATAGATCATGTGAAATTTATTGGATTCAGAAAAGCTCCCCGAAAACTCAGTAGGACTTCTTAGGGGGGTTCTTTCTTCTCCCTGGGCTCCAAATAAATTGAAACTGCTCTGGAACCTTCCTAATTCACTTTGCTTTGAATTCCTACCATCTCCTGACATATTGTTCCATAAGTGACAAAAAAAGCGCAACAAAGGCATCACAAAAAGAATTGTTTAGTTCTCTCTTCCATCTGTGATTTGTTGTCTCTCCTAAAATAGTTCAGATCTGATGTTGCTCTCTTTCATTTTCTTTTGATTAGTTTTTAAAGAGCCGATCTCCATCTGGCCTCTGTTTTCCGTCTTTGTCCGTGTCTGTATGTGTGTGTCTCTTAATGGAGTGATGAAAAACTTTTGAGAGGACCATACTAGAAACGCTTTGCTTCTCCTGATCCTACACCATATAAAATCGTCCTCTTCTTTTACTTTCATGTAACCAACATTTCAAGCACATCATCAGTTTGTCTCCACCTTTTATCCATGCCTCCACTTTACTTAAATTACAGGAGGCCTTTGACTTCACAAGACAGCTTAGAAGACACCTAGAACTGCAGCCCAAAACTTTACTGCTTCCCTCTCCTGCTTGATTCCTGTTGAGCTCTACAGGTTCTCATTAGGTATAATGTGAAGTCTACCAGCATTCAGTAAAGCTTCTACAACCTCAAGAGTAGCTACAAAAGCATACTAGAAAAGGTGCTTTTAACAAACACAAATGTGGGCGGAGCAGTAAAAGAAAACATTTGTGGGCAGAGCGATAAAAAATGCATTTGTAGGTGGAGCTACAAAGGCACACATTTGTGGGTTGAATTGTAAAAGAAGACATTTATGGGTAAAAATACACAAGAACACATTTTTGGACAGGGCTGTAAAAGAATAAATTTGCGGGCGGAGCTACAAAATAACATTTATGGGCAGAACTACACAATAATACATTTATGGACATGGCTATAAAAGAACCCATTTGTGGGTGGAGCTACAAAATAACATTTATGGGCAGAACTACATGAGAACAAATTTATGGACAGGGCTATAAAAGAACCCATTTGTGGGTGGAGCTACAAAATAACATTTATTGGTGGAACTACACAAGAGCACATTCATGGGTGGAGCTACAAAAAGAACAAATTTGTGGGTGGAGCTACAAAATAATACATTTATGGACAGAGCTACAAAAAACATTTATGGTTGAAGCTACAAAACATATTTGTCAGTGCATCTAAAAAAGAACAGATTTAAGAATGGAGCAGGTTAAAAAGCACATTTGTTAGTGGAGCTAGTAAAGGTTAGAATCTTCTGGTTATTCAGCTTAAGCACACTGCTTTATGTGTCATACTGCAGAGCGCCTCGAATTATGAACTTTTACATTCAGCACACCCACGTTTACATGTTGACCAAGGGATTTAAGATTAGAGATTACATTATGGATTATAGATTATAGATTGTAAAAGTAAGCTTTTCTCAGAAGGATTTTAGGCTTGCTGAGGCTGAGTATTGTGGCAAAATTATCGCAGTAAGGAAAGGCATTTTTTACAATACACAATATATATGGTAATATGTTGTTTTTCTGAGGATTGGAACAGACAAAACTTGACATTTTTGAGAGAGGATCTTTCCTCTATTATTATATGATCACAACCTGAGAGTGATCATCAAAAATGTATTAGCAGTTATAGCACCTTTGTCATTCTCATTGTGGAGTCCTTCTATTATCATAAAGATTATACTTGGTGAATAATAATTTGTATTTTCTGGACTTAGAAATGAGTATTTTCACTGCAGCGGGTGATTTTATACTGCCTTTGTCATTGTCATGCCTCTCTGCATTGGCCGATTGTATCCTGTTATTACAGATAATTTTACAGCTTATTGATAGATCTGGGGCCTACAAATATGACCCAGTTCCTGACTGAGATGTGGAGACTGTACAGAAGTAGTGCGAGTGGTTTTTATCTTGAATATTCAGTGTACACAACCTAGATTCAGGTTCCATCTGTCTCTGATGCTCCAGTGGAATCAAACATCCATGTTCTCATTAAAAGTGAAGGATGGAGTTCATTGTTGTTACTTTACAATATGTATCAGTAGTGTTATCTGGCCTGAATGTTTAGAATCTCATAAAATGACCCCAGTTCTGTTGAAGTCTGAAATCTGACAAAATTCTGTCCCAATTTGATAAATTCCTCTCCCAGAATGACAAAATTATATTCTAGTTTGATAAAAGTCTATGCCAGTCTGATAACTGTAACATGTCTCATTTTTGTCAGAGGACTTGTACTAAAGTATAGGTCCTGTACAAATTGCAAATTGCAAATTTATTGTACATTTTCATTGTGTTGAGTTTTGTGTTGCACCTGGTCCTGCAGGAATATTGTTTCGTTTCATTATGTACTGTACTGTATATACTGTAGCTGAAATGACAATAAAACCTCTTGACTTGCCTTGAAACAATTCTGTCCCAATCAAATACAATTTTATCCGAACCTGACACAATTTGAAGACATGATTGAAAATTACCAAAATTTGGAACTGTGAGAAATTTAACCTCGACACACTTCAGTATTCTTGCACATTATGCTTTAGCACATAAACAAGACACTAACATACTCTCAGTATGAATGTGCACATAGATCTCTAAGTGTGGAGGTTTGCAGTTTCCTGCACATTATAGAGCTGGTGTTATGGAGTGATGAGCGAGAACTAGAACATAATGAGCTGGGTGCAGACATAGGCTGAAAAGCAGAAAACAAAGTAAACAACAGGCAGGTAATTTTAAAAAAAAATATGCCAGCAGGCTTCATGCAAATTAGAAAAGGCTTGAGTTGGCCTTTGGCCTGATGGATTAATAACTAAATAAAAAGGTTTTAGGAGAACACTCTACTCTGCCCAGAAAGAAGTGATTTAATTCAGATGTTTCCACATTAATAAAATGAATTACATTAACAAATGCAAGCAAAGTGACAGACAGTAATTATTCATCATTAATCTATGTATTAGACAGGTTGACTTTTACAGAGATGTTTATTAATTGTCAGTTAATTGTCAGTATTAGTATATATTGTTTGTGTTCAGTATATACCCTATATAAGTATGTATGTACAGCATGGTAAAATAAGGAGTATTACATATGTAATGGTACTATTATATAACTACTGATATGTGCATGTGAATCAGATCTGTATAAATATGTTACTGCATGTAAAAATGTATGTAAAGTAAGGCTGTCAAAGACAAGGTGTTAAGAATGCAGTCATTTTTAGCACTCTTCAGCTTAACCAGAGAGGGAGGGGGGAGGAGGGGGGAGCAGCATTAGAACCAAGTTGTGAATCAGAGAAATAAAATGTTATCAATGTTATTGTCAGTATAAAATTGTCCAGTTCGATGTTCTTGTGAAATGTTCTGCGATAAAGAAGATCAAACTTGAAGAAAATTAAGTTAATGTATTATTCAATATTCATAAATACATCTCGGTGTTGTGTGTCACTTTTGAGACTATGAACTAATTTTAAATAAATGAAAAAATTATCTTAAATATTCAGCATCTAATATTTTATTTATTTATTATTATTATTATTATTATTATTATTATTATTATTGTTATTATTATTATTATTATTATTATTATTATTATTATTATTATTATTATCATTATTATTATGTTTGAAACATTTGCCAGCACAAATGTAAATTCTTAGCATTAGATGGTAATCATCACAGTCAATTGAATAATTATTAATGGTAATATATTGTGAATCAAATCTTTGAAAAAACATTATTTTATATTTATTGGAAAACTTTGGAATCTGGAAACCGATGTGCTATCTTGTGTCAAGCATGGTGCTGTAAAGATGAAAGGCAGACGCATGTGCAGAGTTTAAGATGAAATGAAGTATTTAGTGATAAAGACTGCTGAAGTAAAACAATAAACAGTAACTAAGAATAAACACTATGAACACTACCAGACATGATAATGGAGACGTAGACCAAAGAACTGCAGGGAACTGAACAACAATATTGAATTGAACAACTTATATACAGAAACAAACAGAACACATACAAGGGACAGCTGAGTAGAATGACAAGGTAATGACGTGATTAAAAGAATCAGGAAACTAGGAAACTTCCTGGTTAAATAAAGGCTATATAAAAAAATGCTTTTAGAGCAATTCTATTGTCCAATCATCATGAAATTTCAAAACAATGTAAATGATGTCTGTTGAGCTCAGATTATGCAAAAAAGTTTATAATCCCCAAATAATTACACACATGATTGGACAGCAGCAACTGCAGTTAGAGAGAACACAGATCATTGAAAGATTTTGGCAAATTTATTGTTTATTAAAATGTATTATTGTAGATCTAAATGCAAAAGTAAAATATATAAACCTTAAGCAGTGCAGGTTTGCTCCTTTGCTCAGTGATAAAGTAGTTATTGTGTGAAAGGTATTATCCTGCATTCAGTCTGTGCTGTATAGAACACTGCACACCATCTTTTGTGAGATTGGATCTTTTCCACACCAACTGAGCTCAAATGAAACAGCTGATGGTTATTTCCTGTGACATGATACTTTCAGTCTGGGGCGAGTCCTGCCTCCATTTTTCTTTTCTCTCCCTGTCCCTCCCTTGCTTGCTCACTTGCTCGCTCTCTGCATCTCTGCCTTTTCTCCATCAGGGCTCGTGGTGTCTCTGAAGGTGTAAATGTAGCGTTTTTATTCGTCCAGCTCTTCTCCTTGTAGATAGCTGGTTGTTCTTGGCCTGATGAAATACAGAGCATGGAGGGTATAAATCCTCAGTAAGTGTAGCGTCGCTGCTCCATTCATCACATCCATAAGCAGGATGCAGAAAGGCAGCATGAGATAATGTCACGTTGTAAAAAGAGGATGATGCAGCCATCAAAAGAGGTCGACTTTCTATGATTACTTTCATATGGACGAGGATTAAACACCACATGTGTTGGCGTGTGTTGCTGGATATCAGTTTAAACAGCTGCGTGTTAAGTTAATCTTCTGGCCTTCTGTCTGCACTGTGTTTATTAGCTGGTTTTGGGAGCAAGGCCAAGCAGCGGTCAGCTTCCGGCTTGTCCTTTCGTGGGTCCAACAAGAATGAAAAAAAAAGTTCAGCAATGATAATCATCTGATTTTGTTAGGAGTACAGCCTAAACCACAAGTGTAAAAAATCTTAAATGTGTCTAAACATCTGAGACTTTGAGAATATTATCAGTAGTTTTTCTTTAACATCCAGTATTTACCCTATGTGTGCTGTCCATCTGTTTCTCTGCATACTTTGTTCATCTTATTCTTTAAAATAGCTAAATTGCATGTCATACTTCTGTCTCATGGGTCTTGAGTAGTGATTGACTGGCATGGGTGGCCGAATTTTAATGCTGATATCATGTTGTGTCCTTTCACAACATTTGTCCCATCACTTCATCTCATAAAATATAAGTACAATAATTGTTGACTTGTAGGTTTATCAGAGGGAGCTGTAGGTTTACTAGGATGAGCTCTAACATTAGTTTACAGCAGCCACACTGATACGGCTGCCTGCAGATATGCCTGTAAATGTCTATTTTTTGTTTACTGGCTTTGCGAGTGTAGGCCAATTACTTTAAAATAATGCACTGTTGAAATAGTCTAAAAACTGCAGTAATTCTGGTCGGTCCACGTTTCATCCCTCACCTGGTTCTGAGCTTTGTGTAATGACAGAATGAGTGAGATCACAGATAGGTGAGGGGTTCAGAAATCCAGGAAAGACTCAGAGTAGAGCTGCTTCTCCTCCATTTTGAGAGCAGCCAGTTGAGGTGGTTTGGGCACATGGAGGCTCCTGGATGCCTCCCTGGTTCTGGGCATGTCCAACTGAGAGGAGACCCTGGGGAAGACCCAGGACATGCTAGAGAGACTCTCTCAGCTGGCATGGGAATGCGTTGGAATCATCCCATATGAGATAGAAGAGGTGGCTGTGGAGAGGGACGCCTGGTCTACTTTGCTGTGTTTGCTACCCCCACGACCCGGATACAGATACGTGGAAGTGGTGAAAAAAATATGCAGAGAAATGTATGGAATACAATCTGAAATTGTAGAACTGCAATGTGTACCTATATGGTCAGGTGAGCTAAAATAATAGAGAAACAATGAGGTACTTTTAATGTTATGTCATACTAATACATACTGGACTCTTTAAGATAAATTAACTGGTCTTTCTATCCTGCACACTTATAGTTTAGCGTAATTTATGAGCCCTGATCAGGTCACAATCTTAACCTCAATCAGATAACTGATGCAACCAAGGCTAATTCTAGGTGTAGTCAAGGTATTAGCAAATTCTCACAGCTCTCCTAAGCTACTAGAGCTTTTCTCTCACCAGCACACTTCAGAGGAACCAACAAGGTCTTAAGAACGGTTGGAAACTTCATAATTAGTTTCTTGAAACCTTTCAAAGACAAGGGCACACCGACAGAGACGTGGATTAATTTATAACATTTTCAGGGCACCTGTTTGCCTCCATTTAACGGCATCCAGCTTGTTGGAATTTAATAAAAGATAATAAATAATTAAATGGAATCGACATGGGCTGTAATGGATTAGCGTTAGGTATAGCTGCATAGCAGTCTGCAGGTTTAATTTGTCAATGTGAAGTTATGACAGCCGAGTACTATGCTTTAAACGACCCTAATGTCTCCAGTTCTGCCTTTCTGAGCATTTAATTTTAGCATTATCACGAAATTACAGCTATGTAGATGGGAAAAATGACCTTTAGCATCAGTGTTTTGTTGTATTTTGGAATAGACCCACATTCTTACTCAATGTCAGATGATTTAATGAAAGTATGCAGTGCGGTAAGGTTTAAAATAGTAATTTACTCTCAGTGTTTGCATTTTGTTCAGGTATAAAATGTATCAATATCCAACACCTGACAGCACCTGCTTGAGTTTCACTTTTCTGATTACATATCATTTTCACACTTTTATGTACAATCAAATATGGATTTTCTGGTGTTTCGGCCAAAGATACTGAATTTATTGATACATCAAGTGCTACGAATTCACTTTGGCCTTGTACTGTTAACAGTACTGTAGATATTGACACAATAATTTCTTAGAATCCTTACAACATTAACCACTCTCATTTTAAAGAACTGTACATTGTAAGGTTTTTATAGGACCAAAATTTTTCATCTCAGTTGAAATTAAATGTAGAATACCACAATGTGAGCATTTATGATCAATACAATCATTTTATAAAGAGATCAATTTCTTCATTGACTCTCATTACTGTGGAGCACAATACTGTAATACTAATAAAACAATGAAAAAGCTAAATGATGAAGAATTTATTAAGAAATGGGGGACAGAAAAGTAGAAAGACTGGAATGATTGATAGATAGATAGATAGATAGATAGATAGATAGATAGATAGATAGATAGATAGATAGATAGATAGATAGATAGATAGATAGATAGAGCAAATGAGTGAGAGAGAGAACAGAGAGAAGCAGGAAGAATGACATGTAAAGAGGATAGAGAGATTAAATTCAAAGGCAGTAGAAAAACAAAAAGAGAAAGAGATAAATAAATAGAAAGAAGGAACAGAGAGACAGTGAGAGAGAAAGAAGCAGAGAGAGAGAGAGAGTGAGAGAGAGAGAGAGAGAGAGAGAGAGAGATGGAGGTGATGGCTGGCGGTGTTTTAAGAGCTTACAAAGCTTTGTGTTTTTCCTTTTTTCAGATAAAATGAGTTTGGCTTGAGGAACAAGCTAGTGGGTGTTACTTCAAAATGGAAAATCAAGGCATCTAATGGGCACCCTACAGTGGGGCAGAATTAGCAGGAGTAAGCTCCGACAGTGAGCTTAAAGGCATTAGATGAGCAGGTCTCCTCAGGGCAGCCTGGAAATCTGTGCTGGTCGATGGTAAGATCCTACGTTTAGACTGCACAAACCCCTAAACTGAACCGTAACCAAACTAAATCACTCATATCACTTATAGTCCTGTTTAAATTGTTTTAGTGATTTTCATTGAAATTACATTGTAGTGATAAGTGTAATAATTAACATCCAAACTTATGAAGTTAATTTAAAATATGTGAAAGACTGGGAAAAAAACAAAACATAACTCATTTTGTATTGTATATATTTTCATTATATTTATTTATCACATTCTATTGTTACATAACTAAAATAACGGTACATGTCCACATGAATCAGTCTCAGGTGAGTTTTTTTTTCATACCGAACTGCTGAAAGTGAAGATTTGAAGACGTTTGATTGGATATACACTATTGGCCAAATGTTTTTCCAGTCATTTACTGCTCTTCAATCATTCATGTCCAGTGAATATCTTGAAATGATACAAAGGTAAATGGTGTACTGCCAGAAGTTTAACCCCCTGGAGTCTGAGGGTATGTCAGATAGTCTGATGTAGTCTGACATGGCTTTTTACAAATTACACCAAATTACAAAAAGTAAGGTTACCCTAAACTGAAAATTAATTTACATTACAGAATTACAAACACAAAATTGGTTAGCAGGTGAAAGCTGTTCTGCAGTGATGAAGGTAGATCAAGCCTTGAAAGCTCATGCTTCTAATTCCTACAGAAAGAGAGGCACCCCAGCTGATTTGTGATGACCTGTACAGAAGAGTGAAAGCAAAACAAACATACAAGTGCCAACATTTATTTGAACATCTGCAGCAGATTTCTGAAGAACTGTCTGAAGAATATTTGATGTCTATTGTAGAAAGAATGCCACGATTGTGTTCTGCTGTTATATCTGCTACTTTGAGACCAATGTTTAGATACATTTTGGTCTACAAATTGATTCCATGAGTTCTGACTCGATTCCATTCTGATTCCATGATTTCATTTCAAAGTGCAATGAGACATAAACAGAATAATATGCTATAAGTACATGCAAAAATTGGAGTATTCTAAAACTTTTGGCTGGTACTATAGTTTACATGGTTTGAGTGAAATTTCAGTCATACAGAGCTGGAGGGGTATCTGCTAAGGCCAGCTTGATGTGATTGAGCTAAGTTTCTAGTATATACTGGCAGCCATTGAGAACACAGGAATAGCTGTTACTGTTGTACCACCAACATCAACTGCAACAGACACACAAGCTTTTCCTTGGAGTTATTTCAAAAGGTCTCTGAAAAAAGTGCAAGTGCACTCATACTAACTCGTACTAACCAACTAGTTACAAAATAATGTGTTGGGACTCTTGGGATACTCTTTGAGCACTGTCAGATTGAAAGAAATATATATGCCAGTGGTTAACCATTGGGAGTTTGATGTTACTCTAACCCCATGGTGCTGAATTGCCAGATTGCCAGATCTAGTCCAGTGGTTTTGAGTTGTCAGATTCACAGTACTCTGGCCCAGTGGTGCTGGGGGGGGCACTCTGTGAGGAAATCATATTTTGGAGGAAAGGGTGTACTGGGCTATACTCCATGGTTAATTTTACTCCTTTAGAAGATGGCTGGCCGAAATGCTGTGCTATATGATGACATTTTATCACCTGTGAAAATTTGATGTGGTGATGACCCTGGTTTATTATGTAACATGGTTTTGCCTCGGGGCAAGATTTTGAAGAGTCCTTGACTGTCAGAAAGGCGCTAATGTGCATGTCTGGTTTATTATGTTCAGACGTCAAGGTAAGAATTAGACAGTGCAGTGCTATTTTGGAGCTCAATTAGGGGTTGTTAATGGAGTGAATTTTGATTTAGTTGTGAGACCTGAGAAAAAAGAAAGGCTTGGCTCTAAATCTCAATTGATTGAGAAACTGGGAACTGCGGAAAGCTGTAGAAAGAAGCCATGCTGTGCTCCGGAGGATTTCAGAGAAGAGCTGGGTGGAGGGGGGCGGGATTTTGAGCAAATTAATAAGCCCCCAAAAGGCTGTTCGGTGATAGCAGGTATGCATATTTCACAAACATCAGAGGAGCTGGAGGAGCACCAGAGAGCACAAGAGGAGCCAATGCCTGCAGCTTGCTCCAAGCTTTCGGTTAAAGCAAACTCCCAACATACCCAGCTACGGTGAATTTTACAACAGGCAGGTCCCCAGCCTGACATACGGCACTGACTTCATGTTTAATGTGCACTTATTCCTTCAAACTGAACCAACCAGCGGCCTTACAAGAGCTGTCGCACAAAACACTCCACAAGGGGACATTTTATGTTAGCATTAGCTTTACATTAGTCTTTTAGCCAAGACATAGTGAATTTGATTACTGAGAGCATCCCAATAACCATAAGGCTAACAGTGCTCACAGATCCTATAACTCAATAGTCATCTAAATAAATTCTATACAAAACTTCTTTCAACTTACTCAGTCTTAACTCAGATCTAGATGAGGTTTGAGAGGGCTGGATAAACATTTGGTGATGTATTTTTCAGAAATAAGTGGGTTATTTAGGTGGCAATTGAGTTCTGGGGTTTGTTAGCAATGCCTCAAAACTCCTGTTCCATTTAGTCCTGTGTTACTCTTATGAATCTTATGTTCCCAGGGTACTATGTTCCCAAGTTCTTATACTACCAGGGTCTTATATTCCCAAGGTCCCATGTTCCCATGTTCTAATGTACCCATGGATTTATGTCCTTAGGTTCCTATGCTTTCAGGGTCTTATGTTCTCAGAGTCATGTTTTTATTGGAAAATGCATCATTTCAAATGTTGGTTATCATATTTTTTATTTTGAAGGTAAAGGGTACATTTGTGGTGTTGTGGGTCAAATCTGACTCAGCAGAGAAAATTAAAGCATATTTGTGGTCAGGGTTAGTCTTTGATTTAGAGGTAGTTTTATGGTTAGTAACCCCATAATATTCATAATAGCCCATGCCATGTTAGGTGAAGTTGGATACATCTTTTACAGGTTCTCATTATGTGCTGGAGAAAGCTGGGGAGCATAGGACAATGGAAACAAACATACAGGGGCATTTAGCATGATCTAGTACATAATAGTGATTAGAACCTACTAGCTTTTGTACAATGTGAGGCCTATTTACTGATGCATTTCTCTTGTTTAATAAGCACCAGACAGAAGTCACCCAGACAGAGGAATAAAACACACCACAAGGGGACATTTTGTTCTTAGCTGTAGCCTACATTAGCCATTTTGCTAACATCTTGTAGAACAAATGAATAAAAAGCAGCCTAACCCAGTACCTGGCAGGTGGTTTTTCAATAGTACTCACCCCAGGCGTTGCAGGTTCAGACGTATGGGCGTCGCTGGCTAGCGCACTATTTTTCCCTCATGATGCTAATGGCCCATACGAAAGCCTAACTCCTAATTAGTCAATAAGACAGTTCTGGGGTACGCTCCTAAACACGTCCGCTACATGGGGAGCTAAGAACAATATTAGCACAAGTTTGACTGTTGTTGTCTCACTCTGTGTTTCATTATAATGCTGTACTAAAAACAGGGTAGTTGGAGATTTTTCTTTTCTTTTCTTGCACATTTAAACAAAAATTAGTGTTTATATATATATATATATATATAT